>JAVYIG010002082.1:0-125000 GCA_035222895.1 Strongylocentrotus droebachiensis | reverse complement strand
ACTTCAAAGAAAATGATATAATTTATGAATTTCAATCTGGTTTTCGACATGATTATTCGACTGAAACATGTCTAATTCATTTGACTGATTATTTGAGGAGAGAAACTTCCCAAGGGCGCTTTGTTGGTATGGTGCTCCTTGATCTGCAAAAAGCTTTTGATACAGTTAATCATTGCGTCTTATTGAAGAAGTTACAACTAATGGGTTTTGATAAGGCAAGTTTAGATTGGTTCAGATCCTACTTATCTAATCGGCACCAAGTAGTGGCCATTCATGATATTCGTTCCAAACTAATGCCTATAACATGCGGTGTTCCTCAGGGAAGTATTTTAGGCCCAATTCTATTTTCAAGTTATATAAATGATATGTGTACTTGTATAAAAGACTTCAAACTATTATTGTACGCAGATGACAGCGTACTACTCTATTCAAATCCTGATCCTAAATATATTGAGGAAAAGCTCAGTGAACAGCTGTCTACGTGTGTCGATTGGATGACTGATAATAAGCTTTCTTTACACTTGGGAAAAACAGAAAGCATTTTATTTTGTTCTAAAAGTAGTTCTAAAAAGTCATTTGAATTCAAAGTGAGACACAATAATCAAGCAATCAAGAGAAAAGAGTCTGTGAAGTATATAGGCATTGAGTTGGCTAGCGCAATTTCATTTTCATCTTTAGTAGAATCAGTTGTAAAAAAAGCAAATTCTCGTCTGAAATTTTTGTACAGATATCAAAGTTGTATGGATTTAAAAGCAAGACGTACACTCTGTTTTGCGCTTATTCAATGTTTATTTGACTATGCTAACCCTGCATGGTACAGTAACATAAACAAGTCAGATCAAAAGAAGTTGAAGATTATACAGAACAAAATGGTGAGATTTATCAACTGTTCTGGTCCAAGAACTCATGTTGGCTATAGCGAACTTTCTAAAGCTGGTTTTCTTGAAGTCGACCAAAGATCAAAACAACTCGCATTGCATCACGTGCATAAAATATATCATACTAGGTCGAATCATTATATTTGATCCAACTTCGATCCTGTTACTGACGTACATGATTATAATACAAGAAATAGACGATTCAACTTTAACTTACCAGAAAGAGTAGGTAGTATTGGAAATTCGTTTTATTACAATGCCATAAAACATTGGAATTCCCTTCCCAATGGTGTAAAAGAAATAGGAAACTATGATCATTTTAAGAGGAAATTAAAGGAATACCTAATACTTGACAGTCAGAGAAGAGAAGTGAATGACATGTTATATGATTGAAATTGTTATTCTTCTGTCGGTTCATACTTTTTCATGTTGTATATACTTATGTTTTCGTACGTTATAGAAATTCTACAAATTCATCATTATTTTCCTCTTCTTCCTTCTCCTCTTTTTCTTCTTCTCCTTCTTCTTTTTCTTCTTGTACTTAATATCATTTCTATCATCAGTTTAATGTTGTTATTATTATCTTTAATAAGTAGTTCTTTTAATTTTCTTATCTGTCTGTAAATATTACTATTTTAATTTATTAATTGTATACATGTCTGTAAGGGACCCCACTGGAAATAAGCTCTCGAGCTTTCGTGGGTTATCCTGTTCAAGCTGACTTATTTTTGATCTGTTATTATTGTATATTGTTGTATGTTGGAAGCTTGTCGAATAAAAATCAATCAATCAATCAATCAATTCTTACTCACCAAGCGAAGAGAATTTTTCTTTGTTGCACTTTCATATTTCGCGCTGCATAAAATTTCACAATTCTTTTGTTTTCTTCAGATTTATATGTGTTCTTGATCCGACTTCATAACATGTAAAGTAGAATATCATTTTGCATTCCATACCTTGCTTTCAGGGAAGTAGATTATCTCAATCACAAGAAAGAAGGAAAAACATGAAATTTGATGTACAAAAGGCATGGAGAGTTGTCCACAGATGATGTCATCAAATTAAATATCGCCCTCTAGTGACTAGTCATTTCAAAAAGCTCTAACTTCCTTATTCCTTGCCCGATTTTGTTCAAATTTTTACTGATTTTATTCAAATCTTTTAAACTATACAATAAAAGTAACTTAGTATGAAGGTTTTGGTTCCCTTTAATGCGTGTAGATATGTGCGAAGATGCTGTGTACGTGCATGTGTATACAGCATTGAACTTGTAGTGTGAGCTTGAGGTATTACGTAAATTACGTCATACCTCGGGATATAACAGCGTTATATTCAGAGGTATGACGTAATTTACGTCATGTTGGAAAATATAACTCTTCTTTTCCTTGTTGCGATGGCCATGTGACAGCATTTCGACCAATCGCACATCAGTATCGATATAGAAAATTTAATATATGTATTTATTTAATGCGAACAGATTTATCTATTTTGGAACTTTATTGAAATATTTCTATGTAACTCCTTCTGTATGAATTTTAAATTCTCACCCATTTGTGTTGTAAATGGTTTTCATGACGCAAACGAAAATGCAACAGATATTAATTGACTGCTTCATTATGCTTTATTTGCAATTTATAAAGTGATTATTGTAAATAAATTTAATAAAAATGTAGCAACAAAAATAATAAGCAAATATGTTGATGAAAATAAAACTAAAACAACAAATGTGAATACTACTAAGTGGATAAAGATAATTAATGATTCGCAGGAAATGCATCTACAATCTGCTTTCAAGTAAATACAGATAAATAATTTGATCTCATTTGAACACGAGAAGCTTGTTATAAATATATATTTATGATGTTATCCTTGATTTTGTATCTGAATAAAGATAAATAAATAAATAAGTTGGAGATATGAATTGATATCAAATTGCTTTGATATGTTTCTCAAAGTTGATTCCAGAACAAAAGAATAAATGAGAAATAAAACAATAGACATAATGAGCAAAAATTAAAAATAAAACACATGACTAAAACAAATAAATAGATAGGGGAAGTGGATACAAGTACATGTACATTACAACCGACAATGCTCATGAATCACAATTAACTACTTAATGTCATAGGCTTCTTTAAACAGTTACATCAAAGTAAGGAAATTATACGATCATTATTTAATTATAATTTATGGTACACAAAAACCAATAAAGGATTTTAAATCACATTGAACTTTTTTCTTCTTCCAATTCCCCCTCTACACATAAAAAATTCATATGCATCCAATATTCGTTTATCTTACATTCTGAATTCCAGGTTACGTACAAGATGGCCCATACATCACCCCAACCACGTTTGATCAGCCCCGCCGAAGTCGTCGAAAACCTGACGTACAATGAGCTCATACCCGCCGTGGAACAAGGTCTTGGGAATTTTTCTAAACGGAACGAAGAAGGAGGGGGAAGAGGAATATATCCACAGAAAACCAGAATGGACATTGAAGAGCATAATGGGTAAGACGCATGGAGTAAACCATTTTTGAAATGTAATAGAGTTAAATTTAAATGGTAAAGACCAAATCCGATGAAAAAAAAACTTGATAAAAATGAAAAAACTGTATGTATGTAGAATAAAAATATAAAGGAATACAAAGTATTTACCCTTTCATTATTGCACACAGGCAAATTAATACCTCATTTTCAGCACCCCTCAAAATTACGGGTCAACTGAGGACGTGGACCCGATCGGTTCAACCTTATAGCTGAGGCGATGAGCAATCACCCCCCGGAAAACTACCCCCGTAGGACGATTACCCCCCGGAAAATTACCCCCCGAAGAATTACCCCCCGAGAAAAACTACCCCCGGGGACAATTACCCCCCGAGGACAACTACCCCCGAGGAAAATTACCCCCCAAGGACAACTAGTGTCCATGGGGGGTAAATGTCCACCGGGGGTGATTGTCCTCGGGGGTAGTCGTCCTCGGGGGTAATTGTCCTCGGGGGGTAAATGTCCTAGGGGGTAATTGTCCTAGGGGGAAATTGTCCCCGGGAGGGGGGGGGGTAGTTGTCCTCGGGGGGGGGGGGGGTAATTGTCGTCGGGGGGTAATTTTCCGGGGGGTAATGGTCCTTGGGGGGTAGTTGTCCTCAGTGGCTGATTCTCCGGGGGGTAATATTCCAGGGGGTAATTGTCCTTGTGGGGTAGTTTTCCGTGGGTAATTTTCGGGGGGAGGGGGAGTGATTGCCCAGGGGGTAATTGTCCTAGAACCCCTAAAGAAGTGTAAAGGGAAAAAGGGATAGAAATAAAAAGAGATGTTTATATTGCATAGTACACAGTAAAAACGCTGCTTTAAAAAGTGATCTTAAACAACAAATTGTAAATAATGTTGCTCGAAACGAAAGTAATTTTGTTTAAACATTCGCTGTTTAAAATTTAAAGACTGCTATATTTACTATACGAGAGCTTTTAGACAGTGTTGTTTACATTATGACGTCATGTGTCACGTGCCAGTAAAGTGCGAGTTGGCTAAAACCTTTATTTCACATCATGGCCGACTAAGCTACCGACGCGCTTCTAGGTGACTGGGAATTCAATGGCTTAATTGAAATCACGTTTCTATTAACCAATTTGAAGTTTTTAACTGTACGTAAGTTCACAGTTAAAATTTTCAGTATTTGTACGCAAATGTCAGAATATAGGTAGACTTAAAATCGTCGCGTCATGCAGTGCGGCACTGATCGCGCACTATAACGTGTGCTAAATTCCTTGCCATAGAGATTGCATGCATCCCTATATATGCAGTTTATACGTGCGTGCAAAATGGGCACTGTTTTGGCGCTAATTCATAAATTGCAGAATTACCCTACCATATTGTTAGTCTTCATATACCCATATAGAGACCCAGAAGTAGTGGTGCACTTATTCAGAGAATCAAACCCAAATTATACCCCATTATACAACCCTTTTTTTGTAAACAACCCCCACTGAACAACACCTCCTTTTTAAACAACTTTTTTTAAACAATCCAGTCGGTGTAAACAACCCCCACTGAACAACAGCTCCTTTATAAACAACTTTCTTTAAACAACCCAGTTGGTGTAAACAATCCCCACTGAACAACAGCTCCTTTTCAAACAACCGTCTTTAAACAATACCGGTTGTTTAAATGGTGATTTTAAACAAGTTGTTCAAAATATTGATCACCTAAGTTTTTAACTTTAAACAACTCGAGATGCTTAACATTTTAAACAACTCTTAGATCAGATCACCCGTTAATCTGAAGTTGTTTAAACTTTTAAACAACTTGTTCACAAAAATTTTAACTGTGTATATTTGCACGGTATTTTCTTTGTAAATAAGTTATTGATTTACTATTTCGTGGCTAATTTTCGTCTTTTTTATCAAAATATTTATTCAGAATAGAACTTCAAATAGTAAAAACATTGAAACAATAAAATGAAGAGAGATTAGAATTTAAAAATAAGATATATAACAAAAAGACGATGGAAGAAATTGACATCGAATTGTACCATTTTTGACCAAAATTGAACAGTTTTCATGAAAATTGATGTTGTGTATTTTGATCTTCACCGCAGTCTATTACTGTAAAGTTGTTTTCTTAACGTGCCACAGAATTCAAATCCAGTTTTTTTAGGGTGGGATCGAATGCTTCACATATTTATTTATTTTGCATGTGCACATTTCAACAACCTTTACTTATTTTTTTGTTTTCAGTCTTTGCTTTGCTTTTTTTTGTTTCTTCAGGGTTGTGTCGGTCATGTCTGCTTTCAGTCCTGTTGGTAATGTCATTGTAACAAAGATTATCAATCGTTACGTAGACAATCCTGAGCACAACCTCCCCTTACATGTCGGAACGATCATTTTGCATGATGCCCGGACCGGAGAATCAAAAGCCGTAAGTAACGACCTTGATAATGATTCCTTGCTCCTCGACATGAAACATGTCCAGAGTACATTAACAGATAGAGAGAGTTTTACATAGCACATACATACATAATTATGCAGGGTCATAGGTCATATTATGGGGATCCAAACAGTTTCTTCCGATTTTTCAATTTCCATGGGAGGGAACTCTTTGGAGCTCTGTGAAGTGACTGACCAATCGGGAAAAACTTCCTGTGACGTAACTATATCTCTCAACTAGCTATGAGCATGTCCTATTGCATTCGAGCATGGAAAAGAAAAGGGGGGAATATTGTGATAAATTGTTTTCTGTGTTTTTCTCTTTCTTCAGCCATATGTTTGTATCGCCTGTTGTCAGTTCTATTGATAAATCATAACAACAAAGAGTTCTAAAGACCTTGCTTAATGTCTTCTTTATACATGTATGTATTTAATAAGAAACTACTTATACACACCCCTACGATAGACCCTCCATTGGTATGGCTACCCAGTATTTGTCCCATGCACCATTGGGCATATGAACCATTAATTGGCCCAATGTACCACTGGTAACAGTCCCCATTTGTCCTATGAACCATTGGTTCTATATGCAGCTGGTCATCTGGATTTCTGTTGCTCCTCCCCAGTATACACTATCGGTCCATTGGCTGTATGTACCATTGGACCTACCCTGATATAAATACTCCAGTATTGTATGTGCCATAATTGGTTAAGAGGGCTAGAATTAGGGTAAATCTAACCCTACATGTAGTTCTTATCTCAGCCCTTACAGTTAGGACCAAGAATTGTAAATTGCATGGCAAGATTATATTAGATAGCTGAGTGAAATGAATTGGCACAAAAGATGTGTCCATAATTGTTGGTGCTATTCAGGAATTAAAAGCCCTTTCTGGACATATCTAAATCACATTTTAATTGGTTGGTTCTTTTTATTCATATTTCATGCAAAACTAGCAAGTCTCAATACATTTTACAAAACATTAGCATTTCTTTAAATAATATGGATGCGGATTACGTAATCCTTCATCTTAGTAATTATTATCAATTTTGGTGTTATATGTCATAACCAAGGTCACAGAGTTGTTTAACAGCTCCACGTCCTGAAAACGTCATTCTACCTCTATTCCTTATAAAAAGCAATAATTTTCCATCATAATGCATTTTGTGTTCCGGGCTTTTTGTGCGTGCTACGCTACGTACCTTCCTGTTCATTTACTAGGTAATGGATGCAGAACACATTACTGCTATGAGAACCGCAGCAGCATCAGCTGTAGCTACAAAGGTAAGAAATTATATCTGATATTGAACTCAACAGGAATCAATTTACCATGTTAAAGACAGCAATATCTTTCACTCAATATGGTATTCGCCATGTGCTCATCTCTATTAAAAAGGGTTTAGTTGTCATTCAATCATTTTTTGTAATTTGTTATGGTTTCATCCTCCTGGCAATGCATTATCTTTTTAGCACTTTATACTCATGTGTCTGCACTTTCCATGTATGCCTGTGAGTTTAGTGAAATTATCCACCTGCCTACCCCACCCCCAAAAAACAAAAATACACACAACAAGGAAATCAAATCTTATTAGATTAAAACAAAAGATTTTTCAAAGGTTTAAAGTTGATACTCTAAGCAAATAAATGTCCCTTAATTTGTTACCTACGGCAAGTATATGTTATTTTTAAGTTTTTCAATTACTTAGTATATCAAAAAAAAATTCTGTCTACTCGAAATCCTCAATTGAAATGTCGAAAATATCCGCCTCTCTTTGCATCGAAAATCAGTCACGGCGCTGGTCTACTATTTATGACCTCACGTCCGGGAAAGAGTATATTCACGTACCCGGATGTTCCATAGCAAACATGTGCAGAGTGATACGATTTTCTGCATATTTCTGTTTCAAAGGCTGAAAAGTCTAATAAATCATAATTCTATGTACAATTATTTACCTTCCCCTAGTACTTCATAGTATTAATATTAATTCCCCTTTTAAAAATTACGACATATACATGCCAACGATGTGCTATTAGTCGATATTTTCACCATGTAATTTTTGTTTTGGTGTTGAAATCGGCCCAGGCACGGAGTGAACAGTAGCTGTCTACCCATGCACAGTTCATTACCATACACTACAGCGATCTCCCGATGGTTTCTTCTTCCTTTTTCCCATGTCTTTCGCCTTCCTTGGCCCTGAAGATCCTTCATCTACCAATTCTGACACCGGTAGTCAGGAGCAAGTCTTTGTTAGTTGTTTTTCTTAGCTGGCAACGTCGCTTTCATTCTCTTGCAATTACCGATAAACATATAACTAGCGCACGCGTACGTTCCATCACAAGCAAGCAGCGCCTAGAGCAGCGGCTTGGTCTTACCTCCCGATTCTGCTCGCTTCACGAACGTTCATGCAAGAGCCGCATCACTCGCCAAAATATTATAGAGGAAGCGCGCTTGCAGGATCTCGTTCAAGTTTGATATTTTACAACATAAAATGTTTAACTGGTACTGTATCCTTTTTTGAGGCAGTCACACACATCTATGATAAGTACTATCATAGTTCTAGACCTATTCGTTTTACAAAACTGCTCCTGTACCTTATCTGATGACAATATAATGCATCCGCCTATTCATACGTGCACGATTTAACTTTAATTCCTAAGCAGTAAACTCGTCTTAAATCTGTACTAAATAGGTGAATATGAGGATATAAAAAGAAATCAGCGACTGGAAAATGTTGCTTCGTTATTCTTCATTCAAATGAAAACAGAAAATCCATCAAATATACTCCTTAACAACAACAAATCTAAGCTCTGAAAGGATAGCATTTACGTAGGGATATCACTGCCATTCACTCTCACTGAGCCCACGAGTCCCGTTCGTGACGTCACGGATAGAGGCCCGACTCTACGTGCACTTCCGGGTTTCAGACTTAGATATTTTGGTAGAGTTTACTCGAATAAATTCATTATTCTAAACTTTTTTTGTCGGGTGGACACCATTTGGTGTTATTATGGGGGTTAAAAGCTTTCTATTTATGTAATTATCTCAGAATTTGGGATTGTCTTAGAGTATCAACTTTAAAAGAAATTATTTTGTGTCTTTTCTCATTAGTTTATTGTGTCCTAGTTGTTTTTTATTTTTTGTAATGTTGTCATTTATTATTTAAATGTCTATGATTAATTTTGTTTAGTGCAATCAATCTATGATATCATTATTGTTATAATTATTATTATTAGTAGTAGTAGTAGTAGGAGTATCATTATTAACATTCTTCTAATTCTTCTTTTTCTTCTGCTTCTTCTGCTTCTTCTCCTCCTTATTTTTCTTCTTCTTGTTGTTATTATTGTTATAATTGTTATTATAATGATGATTAATATTTGTATTGTTCTTGTTGTAATTTTGTTATGACAATCATCAACTTAATGTCATATTTAAATAATATCATCAATACATTGAACGTGTACTATAAATTCCATTTTCCATCCAGTACCTGGCAAAGGATGGATGGCAGACGTTAGCAATTCTTGGAGCAGGGTCCCAGGCCGTGTCTCACCTTCATGCCTTGAAGCATATGACGACAATTAAGGAGGTCTGTATCAGGTCTCATCCACATTGACGATGCATTAAGCCATCAAAAATACTGCTATGGCAAAAATGAAATGTTAATTATAATAATATTTATCATATGCCATTTTTGTATAGTGCAAATCACCTGATGATATAAAATCTCTATGCGCTGTCTAAGGACTTTGGATATTTGTGACCCTTGCTCTTCCTCCGAAAACCATAGCGCTTTGTATATTCAAGGAATAGCCTAGATCCTACCATGTAGGCAGGTACCCATTTACCTCACGTCGGTCAAGTGTGGCAAATGTATATTAAAGTCTTTATAGAGGATTTTAGTGCTGCGGTAGGGATTCAAACCCGTACCTTGTAGTTCACAGTTCAGAGCCGTATCCACAAGACCCCAAACTTCTACATTAGCGCTCCATATTGATGTTTTTTTTAATGACACATACAGTACAGAAGATAAACGGAGTACCGGTACTGAAAGTGCTTCTTTGCTGGAATTTGTCACAACTTGTTGCTCTGCCTGATATCCTGATATTTATCATGATAAAGATACACGTAGGCCTGCATGTAGGCCTACTACAATTCAAACATCTTCATTATATGATAAACCTTTATTGATGCCCTTGATTATGACATTTGTCAAAAGATGATGCATTTTCACCGATATCAATGCTTTTTTTATATTTATGTATCCATTTTTTGTCTATTATGATTGTAAAAGAATCTGCAATTTGGCCATCTAGCTGCGAATTATTTCTTATCCAATAACCATTTAGAATGAATAATCACTCTTTATAGGAGCTTTTGTTGTGTTCAGCTTCATTAAATTATTCCCACTTGCCATTTGTTCACCCACACATGTAATTTGATATTCATTTTTATGTGTGAAGAATTAAGCAAGATCATGTGATATCATTTTAGCAATAAAGAATTCTTCAGAACACAAAGACGTAAACTGCTTACCAAATGATATCTCGTTGATCTCTTTGATACAGGTACGAGTTTGGACAAGATCCTCTGAGAAGTGCCAGGATTTTGCCCAGAAGTTTGATGTAAAAGCGTGTGAAACAGCTCAGGAGGCAGTTACTGGCGCAGATGTTATTGTCACATGCACTTCTTCTAAAACTCCTGTATTGGAGTCTAGCTGGCTGAAACCGGATGCTCACATAAATTGTAAGTATGTTGCTTTTCTATTTTGCAGTACAACGTGGACTTCTGGGATGCAACAGCATTTAAAAAATACATCTCTCCTCTGCCATAATGCAGTATAATTCTTACTTTGATAGGCCAGTTTTGGAAACGCCCCCCTCTCAAACAAAAATGAAAAAAGCTTTTATTACCAATCATGTGAAAGAATATGTTTTGACTAATACGTAATGATACAAATGACGTCACTCGTAGTCGAGGGCGTTCGGTGTCAGAATCTAAAGCTCGCTATTATACGATCTATCCGCCCTTGTTGGGGCTGTGTGTATTTATCGCACTCAGCCAACCGGCTTCGTGTGATAGAAACACACATCCTCAACCCGAACGCAGAAAGATCTTATGATGGACTCATGCGCATGCATCATTTGTTTATTATAAGATGATGACGTGGATCTGGGAGTGAGTTGTATACAAAAAACATACGCCTGCAAATCAAGGCCTCCAAATAATTAGCACTAGTATTTTATCTAAGCCGAAGACTAAGTAAAATACTCATATTTCAAACGTCAGTATTGAATTGAATACCGGCCCAGTGATATAGGACATATTTTGAACTTATGGTACTACGAGGATCAATCATTCTTAAACGCTAGCTGCTATAATTATGATTATTTGATCATCTCACTGTGATTTAGGTGTTGGGGCCTGCCAACCATGGGCTCAGGAGTTGGGCGTTGAGGTGATGAAGAAGGCTAGAGTCTACGCAGATAACACTCCAGGGGCATATCAGAATTCTGGAGACATCGTCCATTCCAAGGTAATTAGCATTATATCCCACTTACCAAGAATATTGCAAGAGGTATCCTCTAAATGAGGTCACTTGGTATATCTTGACAGTCGTAGTGATAGTAAATACTGTTTTCTCATTCGTATTTTTTTTTATTTGCTTAAGATCTTTCTGCTTCTCCAAGAGCCCCCCCCCCCCAAAAAAAAAAAAAAAAAAAAAAAAAATGAATTTTAGATGTTAGACCCATCAGTACTTCTCATAAAATAGTTTGAGTTTAGATTTACCCATCGCTATTGGCCCAAATTACTTTGATACTACATGTAGTTTAATCAAGATTCCCCCACTTTTATGGGGGTTAAAATGTGTTACGAATCACTCAAAGTATACACAAAGCATTTTCCGAATAACTGTTATAAGCTACTGAAATCCTGATATTTGATTGGCTGATAGCGAATTTGTCATAGAAATTTAGCATTTGTTACTGTGTCACCATTGTTGTGTGGGTGAAGCAGACAAACCTTGGGAGAGGTTGGGCTAGATTTATTGTTATGTATAACACTCCTGTGAGGCTTTCTGTGAGTGTACCATTAATGCTTAGATGCTGTGCAATCACCTTTCCCGACACCTTCACTTCCGTGGTAGGAAATTATTCTGGATGGTAGCATCATGAACTTACAACATGTGTCCTAATTAAAACTCCGATTAGGTTTGTATTACTACCTGGGAAAATCGTCATTTGTGGCATGGTGATATACATGTACAGTATACATTTAATATCGAGATCATGCTAACGTATGGAAAGTGGCACTGGCCTTTGGGTATTGTTGAAATTACAAGTTTAAATTCACCAATATCACCAACCGTTATGCCTTTGACATTCCTAACGCATCATAACGTGCCACTACTGTGCTTTGCTAAGCTACAAATTTAAAGTGTCATTCTTTATTCACTAATTATCTTGAAGGTGACGGTGTTTGCAGAGATTGGGGAGGTGATTAATGGGACCAAGGAAGCCAAAAGAGATGAGCTTACGGTCTTCAAATCTCAAGGTGAATATTGACTGCTTCAACATTACTTGCTGTCAGGCGCGTACGCAGGGTGGGGGGGGGGGGGGGGCGGGGGGTCGTAGCCCCCCTCAATTGTGTTCTATGTGTGTGTGTTTTGCAGGAACCCCCCCCCACCCCACCCCCACAAATTTTGTTTTGATAAAAAAAAAATTGTGCTAACGGGTGACCACAAAAAAAGGGACCTTACCCCCCCCCCCTCTCCCAACTGAACGAAATATCGGTCAGCCAAATTTTCAAATTTTCGGGACAAAAAAAAAAGTGCTCTTACCCCGTAATTGACGTGAAACCATAACAAATAAAACGAATTGATTGTGACGGAGCCCTAAAAACCAAGGGTAGGCCGATCTTTGCATCCCCTGTTAAAACCTTGAAACCATTTCAATCCAATCCCTTGATGACCTTGACAAAATAATTTTCTAAGATTTAACCGACCTTGCGCTTATCTTGATTTTATCTTCTAGGATTGGCTGTGGAAGATGCAGTAGCAGCAAAACTCGTCTATGATAAAGTGAGCGTTCTAAAGGACATGAAATCATAATAAGTAAAACCAATTGATGGGGATGATGTTTTAAGGATAGGCTTGTAATCTTCCAAAAATAAATTTGCTGAAGACAAGTTGTCATGAATTATTCGAACATGTAAATGTAAATGGAAATTATAAATGAATTACATTTATAAGGAAGTGTTATTGTTACGATATGTTTATTTATGTGTAGGGGCTTATAACATACTTGTATTGTATTGTATTTATTAAACTTCATTGGTGTACATCAATATTTTGTTTATAAGCATATAAAGCAATTTACAATGCAACATGTATCATGTAATTAATTTTTATTTTTGGGTACTATGTCGACTTTTTTTTTCTTCTAACAACTCCATGTTTATTTAAGGCACTTACTTACGTATTCTGATGAGTATAATTTGTCATTAGAATTGACATACTACACTTACACTGTACTTCATTTGATTTGATTGTCAGAATAAAATCCCTAATGTGTTAACTGTCTATAGCAACATGTAATCGTTAGCGCATGTGTTTTTAGTGGATTAATGTAGCATTGTATTTAAGATTAGTGATTAATATTACTCACTGGGTTTTAAAAGCATAAGTTTTAAAAAACAGTTTTTTTTTTCTTCTTCTTTTTTCCAGAGGGGGAAAAAGAACTCTAATTAGTGTCACATCAATTTGCAATGTCAATACATCAGTTTTACACAGAAAAGATACAAATTTCAAGTTATAAAAAAAATAAAGAAGCACAGGTAAAGCCTACTGCATGACAAAAAAAATCAAAATACAATCCCCATTTCTAATCAAATTTATCACACTGATGTTTTTTAAAAAAGATGAACCTCTCTTGATAAAAAAATACCTCTCAACCTCTCCTTTGAGAAGATTTAAATTTGGATGTTTATTATTCATTTTCATTTTGTAGATGTGAAAACGAGAAATTAAAAGGATAGTGTTCAAAGGACTAATTTTAGAGAGATCTGACTCCAAATAAACACAAATCCTCATCAATTTGTATATGGATACTTGAAAGTTCCCTCAAGCATTGAGCTTCTTTGTTCCAAAACAATATAATTATCGGACATATACAGAACAAGTGAATTAATGTCTCTTCTTCAAGACTACAGAAGGAGAAGAGACCTGAATCGACTTCATTAATGTAAAAAGGGAAAGATTTAAAGCCTTACATTCTCTGGATGATCTGAGATGTGGTAAATTTATATGGGATATTATACACTACCGACCAACGTCTTAAGTGTATCGAATATTTAACATATTGTTCCATTTTTCAGTAAATTTCCTTATGACTTTTTAAACAGAAACAAGCATATCATAAATATTCTTTGACCATTTCTTCTCTTTAAAAAGAAATTGAAATGGAAAGGTTTGAAGGGTTGAGTAATTTTAGTAGATATATTCTCCAAGAGCCTACCAAATGCTTTTCTAACTGCGTTCATTACTCCACCGTATTCAATAAACTTGTTCGAACATTGAATATTTCCCTAAACCTGTTGAGGGAAAGGTGGAATTCTCTTGAATCATTCATGATATCACTAACGAACCTTGCACCTTTCTGAGCCCAATGATTATAACAAATACACTCGCCGGCAATTTTAACAACATATTTGTCAGTACATCATAATCATTTGTGGTACATGGGAAGCACAAATTTGCTCCAAGTTATTAAAACATAAATAAAAAAATTCTTGTTTTGATTAGGATGAAATATATTACACAATTTTTGGGAACCACCCACAACATATAACAGGTCAGGAGTGTTAGCTATGGTCACAAAAACATTACACCATTGTACAGTATCTGCTCTTAGAATTCTTCTTATCCATGTCACTTTAAGTGCATAAATATAAGTTTGAACATCAACCATTCTTACCCCACCTTAACCATAATCTTGAATCATTTGGTTTCTGGTAACTCTATCCATACCTTTCCAGATAAATGTATACAATGTTTAATTCTTTCGGCAATGCAAGCTTAGGCAAGTTAAATCAGATTTGGCAAAATCCAACAAGTCTTTCATAATAGTGAAACACCACAATTAACATTATACAAATAATGAATGGTTATGAGTTCAATAGTGCGAATATTTTCATGAGTTGGAAGATTAACATTCTATTCAACGAGGCGTCAGCCGATTTGAATAGAATTAACGTTAATCTTTCAACTCATGAAAATATTCGCACTATTGAACAAATGAAAAACATTCATTATTTGTTTTATACAACATCGAAGAAGATCTAATAGAACGTTAATCAACAAATGATTTACTCCTTATATTAAAGAAAAATTAAAGTTGGAGTCAAGCCTTCTTGATTACATTCAGATTGCCTTCGCGTCAGATACACGTAGGGATACGCGCACGGCAGAGAGGAACGTAGTCTGCATATACCCCAAAATGCACGGCGAATATAACCAAAAATGCACGCCCGTGCAATAGAACATCTATTGAATATCATGTGACCAACAATCCTCCAATCAAATGACAAGGATCCACGTAGGTGTTTTATAAAACGTTCTTGAATTCCGTGAGTTGTCATACTATCTGCAAAGGTTTATGCAGCAAATTAATGAAATCTGACACATCAAACTTTTGCTATTCACTAGTTTTGTGTTATTGCTGGGGAGGGGGAGGGGGTTGTGGCTATTATTTGCACTGCACAAAAGTTTTGTGTCACAGACATTGCTGGTTTTACAGTAAGCTTGGTGATTTTTCTTTTTTGTAATGTATGTAAATGCAATCATCTTTGTTACTGCTCCTTTAAGGTTTGTTCATATATAACCGTGGGTTTATTTGTCTAAGGGTGGCGTTACTAACATTTTTTCTTGTATCTCGCAGCACATAAGAGAAGTGAGTAATTTTTTAAAAATTAAATTAACAAAATCATCAATTTGTTACCTTTGCGAAGTTCTTTGTTGTCGCTAGTCTGCTTAATGTATGATGGGGAGCTCTATGTCTGCGCCCCTAACATTTGACACAAAATCGACAAGAAGGGTTCTTCCAAAACTGTATTCCTCTAAAGCTTAAATTGACATTATTCCTAACATTCTGAAGAGTAAGTGCGCAAAGTCAAAATTTAAACTGAGAAAGAGAGATAGCGGGAGAGAAAGGGTGGGTCGGGGAGGTAAGAGAGAAAAGATATGAGAGTAAAAATTTAATTACGAAAGGACTGTTTGTTCTTTATATTTCAAATATCAAGATTGCTGGTGTATAATTCGTGAGCCCGTCAAACGTTCAGCTAATTAGGGTAGTGATTGCCAAGAAAACTTAACAAGCATTTTAACTTCACCTTTCCAGCCTATCTGTCCACCTTTATCTTTCCCTGGCTCTCACTTTTCTTTTGTCGGGTCTCTCTTTCGCTCTCGCTCTCTCTGCTGATTCTAAGCATTTGCATTCGTCCACCCCGACTTTTTGTTTACTCTCTCTCTGCATATCTTTCCGCCGCTGTCTCTTTCTGCCCACACCCCTCCATCCCTCTTACTCTCTAACGATTCTTAGTATTTGTGTTCTTTCGATTTTGTTTTTCTCTCACTTTCTCTGCCTATCTTTCTGCGGCTGTCTCTGATTCTGTCTGCTACCCCTCTATCTCTACCCTCAACCTCTTTCTCTGATGATTATATGACGATATGTGCTAGAAAATGTTATATACCTCACTTAAGTAATCCAGCCATCTGATTGGTCGAAATTGCATTCATAAACTTCAACTGTTCCTGTAAAATTCTCGGTAACCATGCTTAAAACATTTCAATATTTTTAATAACCATGGTTATTAAAAATAGTTGGTCAGCCTCCATGGTTACCCCATAGGTTTACATGTTAAAAAATGGTTTGAGCGATGGAGGATACCGTATGTATGCGAAGGATTGGTCGGTAATTTCAATACAATTGAATCTCGATCGATCTTACCGACAATTTTATCTTGCATTGTTGACATGAAGACGAAAATAAACTTCCAAAAACAAAAAAACAACATCTGCCGATAGATCTTGATCTAAGTTCGTGCCAATATGCATTGCAAAAGTAAAAGAAGAGTCCGTATATGGAGCTTTTGCGAAGCATTCATCACACGCGAAGCCGGTTTCAATCCATCTAATGTATATATTGTACAAAACTGCCAAGCATGTGAACAGTGCGCGATGGCCGAGAGGTCTGAGGCGCTGACTTTAGATATATCACGTTTTGTACGCAAGAGTTCGAATCTCATCTTCGACAAAAATAAAAAGTATTTTTTATTTTTTATTTTTTAGTCTATTTTTTTTCGGCATATAAAAGTATTAATGACTGCTTTAATATTCGAGAAATAGTTGTTTTTATACGCTCTCGGGAAGGTTACAATTGGGCTATTCCCCTCGGCACGCCTCGGGTAATAGCACAATTCTAACCTTCCCTTGAGCGTATAAAAACAACTATTTCTCTCAAAGCAGTCATTAATACTATACTATTTCATATTTTCAACAAAAAAATATCCTTAGCTGATGCTGCTGATATATTTGGTACATGTAGCCTATTTTCCTTTTCTGTTCTCGTTCATCCTCTCCTTTCATGTTGTTTGTCCCTCCCTGCATTATTTGCTTTCCTATCTTGCAGCCTATATCGCTATAATAAAAATATTATCACATTTAAAAAGATCAGTCAGCACTAATAGCTCACTCATTCATGGGTTGAAATAATTTCATTTATTACTGCCAATACCTTCTCTCCCATAGATTTGTCCCGCACTCTTAAAAATATAGATTTCTTCGATCTCCATTACATCTCAAATTCTCTTCTTTATATTCAACAATTTCTGGAGATTTGCCATGTTCCCTTTTTATGTTTTGATTTTCAGAAACCAAATCCCCCCCCCCCCCCCCCCTCTTACTCCAAGAACAAACGGACCCCATGCGTGTCGTGTTACCAAAATGTCCGATAAAGGGGTACTTTTCGTGCGACAAAGTCTGGCCCGCGAATTGTAAAAAAAAGGGGGTGTATTAACTTTTCACCGGGAGATTTCTTTGAAAAGGGGGTGTTTTTTCTTTTTTTTCCCTCTTATCTCTTTGGACTCCTGAGAAATTATTCCGAATTTAGGGGGGTACATTGAGCATTTTTCATGATTTAGGTGGATCTCCAAGGCAGGAAAAGCCCGCGAAAAGCCCGCGAAAGGGGGGTTCGGAAATGTTGGCAGTCCTCAGATAGGGGGTGCTTTCAAAAAGAGTGAACAAGCATATGCGTACCTAACTGAGTGGGGGGCCGGGACCAAATCCCCGTAATTGCCCGTATGGCAGAACAAAAAAGCATTGGCATGAAATGGAAATACACGAAAAAGTATAAAGCGAAGGCTAATAATTTACTGTAGTAAAAAACAACTGGTCAATCGATGATCCGTTCGAAAAACGTCTGAAAATCTTTGAGATGAGTGATTAGCCAGGTTGAATTTCGCATTTTTATTTTTAAAAAAGACACTAGACAATATTCTGGCTCTAATACTATTAAGATTAAACTAAAATTCTAAATCATTGATTTATTTCATTAACAGCAAGACAAATTTGTTCCATTGCATTTAATTCATCTTTGAATGCAATTCTTGTAAAGTAGTTTGCTATCAATGTTGGATTTCCCTTTGATAGAATCATTATTCAAAGAAGTCTTGTAAAAAAGTAAGACGATACGAATTTATTCTATGAAATGAGGCTCCGGCTTGCCCTTCGATATTTCTACTTACAGTATGCCCTGGCGACCATTGGAATTGCTCTGCGGTCAAATCTTTGCACCATCAGAATTCCCAACTTAAACCATAAATACAATTGTATTCATATTTGACCAATTCAAGTTTATGGCAAATATTAAAATTGATTTGACGAAAAAGAAAAAAAATTAAGACCTTAATGAATAGATTGAGATCTAGAACAAGAGAGTATTCGGGAAATGTGAAGGCCTACTGAGAAGCCTATAGCTTGTACCCGGCCCCCCCCCCACTTAGTGTTATTTAGGGTACGCATATGCTCGTTCCCTCTTTTTGAAAGCACCCCCTATCTGAGGACTGCCAACATTTCCGAACCCCCCTTTCGCGGGCTTTTCCTGCCTTGGAGACCCCCCTAAATCAGGAAAAATGCTCAATGTACCCCCTAAATTCGGAATAATTTCTGAGGAGTCCAAAGAGATGAGAGGAAAAAAGAAAAAACACCCCCTTTTCAAAGAAATCTCCCGGTGAAAAGTTAATACACCCCCTTTTTTTTTACAATTCTCGGGCCAGACTTTGTCGCACGAAAAGTAACCCTTTATCGGACATTTTGGTAACACGCATGCGGTCATTTCGAAACCTGAGTGGGGGGGGGGGGGGGGGGGGGGGAGCTTGTAAAATATATACCCCTAACAATATCATAATGATTGAGCTGAGCAAATAAACAAAACAATAGCAAATAATGCAATCAACACCATGAAATGTATATGTACGCTATATACAGATGAAATGTACAGATACGATTACCGCACAAAGGAAAACAAAATATGTCGCAGAAGTAAATGTCGCCAGAACAAATGTCGCAGAGGTAAATGTCGCCAGAACAAATGTCGCTGAAGTAAATGTCTCCAGAGCAAATGTCGCAGAAATAAATGTCGCCAGAACAAATGTCGCAGAAGTAAATGTTGACAGAACAAATGTCGGTGAAGTAAATATCGCCGGAGCAAATGTCGGATCACCAGACTCAACCCGTTCAGGCCTTTCGCTGGACATGCATTCACCCGACGAATCTATAGATCTCTGTTTAGGAGGTCATGCCATTGGATGATTTTAAGTTCGATGTCGTAAGCTGGTGTTAGTGTCGTGGAAACATCAACACCAACACCGAACTTGAACTCTTTCTTGACCTGACATTCTAAATAATTTGTACTGTATGACGTCACTTTTAGTTCTATATGAAGGCCATGCAGTCTGCACGTACAGTACGACCTTTTATTTATGACGTCATTGGAAAGCATGCTCTCTTTCAGGTCAGTCCTCGAAATGACACCCTGAATATTTCCCATTTAGTTACATGTATCTCCGAAATGGGTCCTTCGCTTATGACGAATCAAAATTCGTAGAAAGGTTGCCATTTACTCGAGAACTAGAAGGCCCTCCAATGTTGGGCTGAAACCTGTTTTTCATGGTCCAAATGAGATGATCAATGCTGCTCATCACGTTCATCCTTTTCGTTCCGTCTCCTTTCCACTTTGGCCAAGCGTCAGGATCTTCTTTGCTTTCAGGGGAACCAGTGCTATCCGATTCATGTTTGCTCTTTCGGTTCTTATCCTTTCCTTTCCGCCTGCCACTCGTTGGGGTTTTAGGTCGCTTTTGGTTAAGATCTGCGGTCATCTCGAACTCTAGAGCATTGTTTTGGCGTGAACTTTTCTCCTTCTTGATCTTCCTTTTCTTCTTCTTTTTCTTCTTTTTCTTCTTCTTCCTTTTCTCCTTAATGTTTTGATTGTCCAGTGTTCGCACTTCCTCTGACGTTGTATCACGCGACAGTCTTGATTCACGACATGCCATACTTGGGGTCTCTGTCCGATCGTTGACTGCATTTTTAGCCACACTGTACTCATCACTATCGTTTGATTCTTTCTTTCTCTCCAATTCTTTCAGGTCCGCTGCTTCAATCATGAACTGAAATAGATTTGCCCATTTTGAGTTTGGTCTATCCTCGTTTTGTTTGTTAATGCAGCCGGCCTTACCACGTTTGGCCTTTACTCTACTTCCCATTTCGGAAACGCAGGACATCGTGCTGGGTAATCCTGGTGTCGGTGTGTGAGTGGCTGACGTGGACAGGTCACCGCAATCTTCGACAGCACTTAATTCAGATGGACTCTCTACTTCAGGAGAGTTAGATTTATCTAGACCTGGAGCAGCTCTGGACACGAGGGTATCTTGAAAGGGGAACACAGTCTTGAAGAGTGATCTTCTGCGTTCGTGAAACTGGTTCAGACTCAGTGCGGTATCAACACTTCGCTTAGTGTAGCCCTTTGTGCTCCCTCTCACTAGTCCCTGTGAAGTCGGCTCAGGTGTGTCGCATTCTCGTGATACCTTCGACGTGTCAAGCTGATGGAATTCGCACGGACGTGATTGAAACTTTCTGCCGTACTTCTTCCACAGTTTCGTCTTCGACCTGGACGGGCTGCCCTTTGTCAAGTTACGAAGAGGTTTGTTTGAGTCATGAGATGTAGCTCTTGGTTCTTTTTCGTCTGACATTTTAGTCGGTCCTCTATGTAAGTGACCTTGCTGCAACTTGCAACTTTCGATGGTTGACTTCCCTCTTGAAGATGGTATACTTTGAGATTTTTCACCCTGTCTCCCATTACTTCCAATCGTACGGACCAGACTGCTAAGATCATTTCGTTTCCAAACCGAATACGATATCGGCGTAAAGCTGAGTTTTTTCCTCTGTCCTTTTACAAAATCCTCTCCCCCTTTTTTCTTCCCATCGATTTTTGGAGACGTAGAAGACTCTCCTCGTTCACTCGACAGGGTTTCTTGAAGAATCTTCTTCGTTCCTTTGCCCCTTTCTTTCGGAGCGCTTTTCATCTCTTCTCGTTGACATTCCGGGTTCATCATTTTCGTGTCAGAAGTCGTCGACATAAGTTCTTTGTCATCAAATTGTACAGTTTTTCCCACAACTGACGTTTCTGATCTCAATATAATCCTAAGATCAGTCTTGGCGAGCTGTCCAGGAAGAGGTGGAGTCAGACTTCCACCGGTACCCTCTCTCTTGGGGTAACGTTTATGTGCCTGTTTCCTGTGATTTCTTGACCTGTCAATCGTCCTGGTGACCAAACTATCAACGTAAATGCTTTTGAGCGTCTCGACATTGCGGGATGCACATTTAGATTTGATGATGTTTCTCCCCTTTGCATTTCTTGCTTCTATAACGTTTCCAGCATCTTTCTGACCTCGTTGGTCTTTTCGGACCTGCAAGTCACACAGAGAGGATAATTCAAAGTATGTTTCAGGCCTTCTAATGCAACATCACGGTATACAGATTCAAATACATGTCTGACAATAATTTTAACCAACAACGACTCCAAAACAGATTAATAATAAGAGGTTCATCAATTCACAATAACGAAAATGTTCAATGTTACTAACACATCCGATTGTATTTAGCGTCAACAGCGCTTTGCTGTACGAATTCATGGGCTTGGATATATGGGCTGCAGCTTGTCTCCGTCTTTCCCCTTCCCCCAGAAGTTAGTAAAAAACAATATTTCTGGCAGCGAGATGCCCAATATATTCATTTCCAAGGCAGCGAACTGAGCGAAGTACCTCTACAAGGACAATGTACTATTCCTACATTTCCTTACGTATTTTGATGACAAAATACCATTAAAAGGGAATCGCCCCTTCCTTCGTTCCTTTAGGAGTGCCTAGAAACGGGAAGTTTAAAAATGATATTCGGGCAAGAAGCGTCAGTCCCCCCTCTGTATTAAAAACAGGTACTATAACCGCCCGTAAGTGACCCGACTTTTGCTCATGCCAAAAAATTCTCTGGACATTATGTCGTCCAAGGTAAAGGGTTAGGGTTACGATTGGGTTTTAGGTTGAGTTAGGTTTAAAGTTAGGGTTAGGGTCAAGGTTAGGGTTACGAAGAGGTTTGGGTCCTGGATTTAGTGTACGAAATTGACGCGGAACATCGTCGCAGAAGCAAGGGCCCGTGTATTTTCCCCTCTTGGGTACCGGTCCCGGTGCTCATAATTTTTAGTACACTTGATATGGATGACTTACCTCTGATCTTGGAACAGACACGTTGCTACCCACATCCCCAGGCGGTTGGCGAGAAGGAGTGAGACGGGACCGTGTCTCGTTGATGAACGTCCTGGCGCACTGCACCGAGCAGAATTTTTCAGCTGCTTCCAGGATGTAGCAAGATCGAGCAGAGAAGTAGAGCAATGAACCAAACCCGTTGCAAGTTCTGCAATGCCCTGGGAAGAAAATGTAGACAACATTACGTGTTAGAAAAGGAATATAGCCAAAATCTGCCGACAGCTTATCTGATCTGGCTCTTACGTTCATGTCCCGGCCCCTCCACGCAGTGTTATTTAGGGTACGCATATGCATGTTCCCTCCTTTTGAAAACACCCCCTAAGTCCGGTGTGTAAAGTCTTTTTTTGTGTATTTACGAGCCGGACTTTGGTGCGTGAAAAGTACCCCTTTACCGGACATTTTGTTAACACGCATGGTATCCCTCCGTTTACGTGGGGGGGGGGGGGGGGGGGTTCATGTACATGCAGGAATACGACTGATTATAATTTGCATAGGAGACAGATAATGTGTGTGTTACAAAGGATACTATCAGGCTAACATTATGAGACAGGAAAAGAAACGAAGAAATAAGAAAGGAACATAAGGTAGCTAACATCCTGCAGAGGTTAGGGAGATGAGACTGAGATGGTTTGGACACTTGGAGAGGGCTGATTAAGAAAGACAAGCAAAGGACATTATGACGCGAGCAGTGGAAGGAAGCGGAGGAAGAGGAAGGTCGAGAACTTGATCGTTAGAAGGATAACATTAATAGAGATTATGAGGGAACTGAATCTGATAGCGGCTCAAATAGAAAACACAGACATTGGAGACTGCAGTAAAGCCGTGAACTAAATTTGTCGCAAGTTGAAAATAAAAAAATATAGAAATAAATGAAAAATTAGTAACATTTACCCCCCCCCAAAAAAGAAAAGAAAAGAAGAAAAAAAAATCGCTAAAACTTATCCTCCGCTGGTTTTTCTATTCTAACAGTCTTTAACCATATATGATAAAAATGAATTTTACCTTATCATCAATAAAATGTTAATGCTGATCAGCCGGAGAAAAGAAAACTAATCAAAGGCTTATTCAAGCATGAATTTCATATAGCTAGCCCAATTGCTATCTAAGCACATTTCCTCATTTAGTATACTTGTCATAATCATAATAAGCAATCCAAACCCAGAATTCCTCCTTACCTTTGGGTGGTTGAAGACAAGTTACAGCTACAAACTTGATGCCGTCTATCATGATGACGCGACCGATAGTGCTGCGTGACGGCTCCGTCGTCATCATTGCTGCCTGGACTGCATTCGTCGTTTGCTTGGCGCCATTTTCATCAATCGCATCAGTCAGACTGTTACGATGTCGTCTGCGCGATGCAGGATTATCCTTCGTTTGGTGACCGTCATCTGAAATCTGATTATCGCCATCTTTATTTTGGTCGCCGCTCTCCAACAACGTCGCATTCTTTATATCTCCTTTATCACAACGCCGGCTTTCCTCAACCTTCTGGTTTATCTGGCCTAGGGTCTTCTCCAACCGTTGCCTTGAGTGATCTATAACTTGACCAACCATTTCTTCATTTGAATTGGATCTTGACCCTACCATTTCTAGAGCGTTTGGTTCATTCGTAATCAAGCATCCTATACCTTTTCCAGTAGGCATACATGGACCAGATCTTTGCTCTAGTTCAATCTCGTATGAGCTCTTATATGCAGCAGAATTGGTGTGGTCTTTAACAGACGTCTTTAGTGGCTGTTCACCAATACCTAATACTTTGGTTTTAATGCCGTCTATCCTGGATGGTTGAACCATTGTCGCGTCGCCTCCGCAAAGGTTGGTATCCCGCTTAGTTTTGTCCTTTTCTTGATCAAGGAATCCTTTGGGCAATGCTTGTGAGACGAGCTCTTCTTCTTTTTCCTGGTCGGGGAAACATTGGTCGGATTTTGTATTAGTTGGAGTGCAGTCTTGGCCCCGAACTCGTTCACAACTAGGAGATAGGATGGAGTTTTGGGAACCAGAAACCCCTGATGATAAGGTAGTGTCACTGCTGAGGACCTCACTCCCGATGACATCCAGAAGACTCAGCTGTATTAATTTCCAAAACAATAGTTTTTAATACAAGCATAATATTATGATCAGAGCCACAAGGGCATTAAGCCTGTGTGAAAGTACACGTAACAGTTAAAGGAATAAAGACTTCTGGCTCCAAACATACGATATGATGAGGTGGTTGGGGCTTGAGTGTGCGGACACTGAACAAAAATAAAGACATCTCTTATATTATTATTGCCTTTTAAGGAAAAATATGCACCAAGTAACACTAGACTAACCAGGCGCAGATCCACGGGGGGGGGGGGGGGGGGGGTGCACGGGCTGCCCCCCCCCCCATGGCATAACAAAACAGGTAGATCTAGAAATCTAGGCCTAGCCGTCCATTTGGTTATAGTTTAACTAAAACAAATTGTGTAGAATATGAATTATTAGAAATCATGGATCGAATATCACATTTCCTATGATTACTTAAAACAAATCTGAGTGAATTTCGGTTACCCAATAATACATTGTTGTAGATTTTTGTATAACCCTATCAATATCATCATTTATTTATTTATTTATTTATTCATTTCTGATATTTATACAGGGTGGCACATATCACCAATTTGGTGGTCTTCCATGAGGCCCTGTTTGGTAATAATAAAACAAATAACAGCTTCAAAAACAAAATAGAGAAATACACTAGCATATAAACAGGTAAAATACAAATTAATTGGTATCCCCATGAAATAACTGAACATTCAAGAATCATCCTTGATCGTTTACAAGAAATAGGTGAATGGAATTTTTAAATTAAATACAATTTTTAAAAACGTTCATTTAATAATCTGATATAGCTTAACGCACGGGATACAAAAATTGTTATATACATATTTATATTCAATTGCTCTTTAACTAATACACTTAGGTTGTTTACAAGATAGACAATAATGAATAGACCTACATGATGTAACGATAACCATGTCAACCAAATTTCATAACTTTGCAGATAGGAAAAAAAAATGTTTAGCTTCGCACGAAACCCCCAAAAAGTTCACTTACACGTCATCTACAGATAACAGGGCTTTTTAAGCGTGTTTAAAACTGTTCAGAGAAGGTGAAATTTTGACAGGACTTTTAAGTTGGTTCCATACTCTAGTTCCAGAAATTAGAGGACTATTTTTATAAGTGTCCGTCCTAAAATTTGGGTACACACAATCCATCCCTTACAGCATGTCTTGTATTGTGATCATGTTGTGAACTAACATGATGTAAATCTTGTTTTAGTCTATGTTGGTGCCATGTCATGCATTTAGTTAAACACATCATCACTGCACGTCCAAATTGGAAACGTGTCTGAATAGGCATCCATCCTAAGCGACTAAACATATCATTTGAAGATAGTCTACCTCAAATCCTTCTCCCAGCACTACACGTGCAGCTTGTATTTTAACCTTTTGTAATTTAATCGTTTGTCTTTAAAATCGCTCAGACCACAACGAAGAACAATAATCAAAATGAGGAAGTAAGATGGCATTATACAGAAGTTTTAGAAATCTTGTTGGCACATAACTTTTGGCTCGCTTAATTACACTTAGAAAAGTCTATATTGAGCTGTTTTAATAACCTTTTCCACATTCTCCGTCCAACGTATAACTCCTCGTCAATCATGACACCCAGGCATTTTGCCACTTTTACTCTTTTCAAACAGCTGCCGTTTAGTGTGACAGAAGAATCATTTACTCCGTTAAGAACTGATCGTGATCCAATAAGCATAACATTTGTCTTATCCGCATTAAGAACAAGACGGTTTGTTGTTATACCCATAAAAATATGTTTTCCATAGACCTGCCTTTGGTTAGCTTTTGTTCTACTTCTGTGACATAACTCTGTGACATCATCATGCACGGCAAAGTGTTAAATTTTGTTCTAGGCCTAGATCTTGATCTAATTTTCTTCAATGCCTGTATAAAACATAACTTGTCCTAATCATTAATCCAAGAAATCATAACAATCTGACAATAATTAAGAACAATTTTCACCTTACCGTTGGGTGACGACTTTTGTTGCTTGTCTATCGAGTGAACGTGTGTGATAGTGCCTGATTCGTACGTAATTAACCTTTGTTTACTTTAACTTTGTTTATGTCATGTAAACCAATGACATGAGACTATGCGCAGAGTTTTATTGCGTAACATTAATTTTTACGCAATCTATATTAGCGCGCCTTACACTTTTGCAACCGGTGGGTGGTTCCCATATAAGGCGGTGTCAGACAGAGGCCAACAACCCGGAAAATAATTAGCTATCCACTTGATGGGCTGTCTGTCATCAATTTTCCCTTAAATAAACCCTTTAAAAATCTATTAAAATTCTCCCTTGAAGGGATCTTTTTTAGGGATAAGGTGTAAGGTTAACGTTTGACTGGCTGGCACATGGTTTTTAAAGCGATATCAGAACATGCTAACAATTATATTAGCGCGCATTTAATGTGACGCGTTAATTACGCATTACTTGTGATTGAACGTGTGATGTCACAATGCTTATCTATCTAAACGGCGCATGCACACTGGCTTGTCATTAATCTAGATATTAGTTATCCGGATCATTCGTAGTCTGTCTGTCACTGTCGTAAATGAATTATCTGGATTTCTAAAATCTGGTTTAATGAGTCGGGATTTTTCTGTCTGACACCGCCTATATACTACAACTGTATTTATCTATGGTGCCCGTGATGTAGGCATAGACATATACACTTTTTACCCCAATCCTTACTCCGTAGAAGTGAAACAACTGGCATACATCTCTCTCGTACGGTCCCAGCTAGAGTATGCTTCGGTAATATGGGACCCCAACAAGCGGAATCAGATAGACCAACTAGAGAAGATCCAAAGACGTGCACTCATTTCATTTGTGGAAACTACCAGCGTAATGCAGGAGGAGTCAACAACAACGATTATGAGACTAGGCTCTTCAATGGACACTTACAAATTTAGTTATTTCCCCAGGACACTTAAGGACTGGGACGAGCTACCTCAAATCATCGTTGAACTGCCTTCTTTGGAGCAGTTCAAGAAGGCTCTTGAAACAATTTAGTTTCCTTTTCAGGAACTGTACCGCATAGAGATGTATATAACAATTCTATGCTTGACCATTATCTAGATGCTGAACAGGCGTTGATGAGTATTACCATAGAAGTAGAAGAAAGGGGCCATCTGACACCTCATCCCCACGGAAATTGTTGTCAGTTTAATGTGTTTTGTAATGTCCAGTCACACAACTTCCTACTGACAATTAATGTTTGGTCATGGGCTAGATAGGGGTGAAACCCAGTCGAATTTGGGGTCTATGTTTGTCGAGGAGTTAGATGGTCTAATAAATTAATTATAATTGAATTGAATTGGTTTAATAGGGAACAACACCATAAAATGCAGCTCAAGGCTGATATTGTCTGGTCTACAAAGTTATCAGATATTTACATCATAATAAAAACATCAAAATACAAAAGCAATATAACAAAATTACAATGGTATCATCACACAGCGATATTAGACAAAAATTCTAAAAATTCTTTCTCAAAAATACAGTCCTCTGGGCGGACTCTGGGCCCAGTTTTCATCAAACCAAGTGCCAAACTGATGGAACAAATTTCTTCACTGCCAATCATAATGGAATGACTTCAGTAGCTTATATCAGATATTCTTACCCTGTCACTCATAATACGTGTTATGAACCAGGGTCCAGGGGCGTACGCAGGGGGGGGGGGGGGGGGGTGGGTTTGGGGGTTCAACCCCCCTTTGGTATTTTTATGTGTGTAAACCCCCCTAAAAAAACCTAACCCCCCCCCTCCCCCCCTTTGGATTTTTTTTGTTAATTATAAAAAAAATATATATATATGCCCACGGCTAACCTAAAAAAGGTGACCTTACCCCCCCCCCCCCAACGAAGAAAAATGTCAAATTTTCAAATTTCGAGACCAAAAAAAAAAAAAAAAAAGTGTCCCCGCTGAATGCCGAAATGTGCAGTAGTTTCATATTGGATCAGACACCATTTTCATTGCATCTGACACCCTTGTTCTTCTTCGGACAACGTTTTAATTATCGGAAAAGTGTCTACGTGGTCAGCTTTCTCTGGGAGTTTACATCACACAGGTCAGAAAAGCAGCTTATACGTGAATGCTGGGTGAAATATATTGTGTTTTTCTTTGATGGAATATGCATAATGTGGAATTTTAAACACGGAATTAGGACAAAAATGTAAGAGGTGAAACGAATGTATATTGCTAGACTATGTAGTACGGGATGTATTTATTGAGAGTAAGTGGTGAAGGCAAACAGATGAAATTTATTAAACCTTCTGATGTTTAAAGTCACCAAGGATAAAAAATGTGTTTATTTTCAACCCCTATTTTATGAAGATAAAAATCCAGTTCGTCACAGAAGACACAATTAGAGTCAGGGGGTCTATACATCAAACCTATGATGACACTTTTGGCATTTGAGTTATTAATTTCGATAAATAAAGATTCTGTTTGTGTTAGTTTAATATCTGAACGGATTTTGAAGTTTATGTTTTGTGTAATATAAAACGCAACACCGCCACCTCTTCTTCCTTTGTGGTCCGCCCTGATCAACTTATAATTAGGCAAATTAAACATATCTGGATAATTCTGATGTAACCATGTCTCACTTATTCCAATGACGGAAAATGCAAAATTATTTAAAGAGTGCAAAAGGTTTTCAACGTATTCGAAATTTTTGTTCAGACTTATGGAGTTTATATGTAAAAGTGAAATATTGTCTGGTTTGTAAGAAAATGATTTTTGAATTCTTGGGGTGTGTACTATTTGCTCTCGTTTATATCGTCGACAAGAATATCGGGAGTGTGCGCGTGGGAATTCATTTAACGATACGTATATGTAAAGTACCGAAAATTTGGAGGATGAACAACTGCATGTGTGATGGTGGTGCGTTTGTGTGTGTACGAAGTGCAAGTGTGCGGGTAACTTCAAGATATAATACAAATGAAATCCATCTTGGTCACAGTTACAATAATTGCTTTGGAGCAAGAGCAGAGCCCGACCGCCCGAGAAAAGGGTGTATTTTTGACACACAAAATAGAGGGGCTGGGAAAAAACAAAATGCTTGATAACAATAATGACAAATCGGAGTACGATTATTAAATGGCAAAGAGGAATTTGACATTCCCGCTCATCAAAACAAGTTCAGTCTATACCAATGGGTTCTGTAATTGACACAGGAGTTTTGCAAAACAAAGTGATTTCTTGTGCAGAGGAGAAAGATTCATGCATGCCAAAGCAGTCGATGACATAATGCTTGATAGCAATGACAATTCGGAGTACAATTATTCAGTGGCAAAGAGGGTTTTGACATGAATTCCCGGTCATCAAAACAAGTTCAGTCAACCACAATAAAACAGATGGACCAAAAACAACTGAATGCTATACAGATAATTATTGATAAAGAGTGAGGAGTTCGTTCTTGACAATCCCAGTATAATCAAGATCAAAGGTTAATGAAAATTTGTCTACAGCCCCCAGGCCAGTGGAGGGTAAGCTATACATTCCTGCATGATACAAAATGGAACTGCATGACCCCCGAAAGGTATATAATCATGACAATTTGAGATTAGTGACAATCGTACAATTTTTCAAGATTCAAATGCTTTACACATTTGGACAATTGAATTTTCCATTACGATTTGGCATATTTTTTATTTTTATTAATATTATTTATTTTCTTCAATGCAGTTTTGAAAAGAAAGTTGGGCCAGTCGAACAATGGACCCATCGTACCCTAGCCTTTAAACAAGGCCACATGCCTGATAGACGCCGAGCGACTAAAAAGAGACTAATCGCGAAAACCTGAATGAACGCCAATGCGAATTTCGTCATTCGGTCGCGCGTTCACTTCGGGTATCTAGACTCATCTCAGCAGCTTAGCTAGAGTCAACGAGGCCTTGTCAAAAGGCTAATCGTACCCATGCGTCGAGTATTTCTGAGATAGAGCACCACTGCAGACCAATATGAAGGTCGGTCAGCCGTGGTGCAGAGAAGCCACGCCCAAACGTTAGACACAATCATGTGAACGATAAGCCCATGTATTTATACGAACGGTTTTGCAAAACAAAGAGATTCGTTGTGCAGGTGAGAAAGATTCATGCATGCTTAAGCAGACTATGACATAATGCTTGATAGCAATGACAATTCGGAGTACAATAGTGGCAAAGAGGGTTTCCCGGTCATCAAAACAAGTTCAGTCAACTACAATAAAACAGATTGATTCAAAACAAGTGAATGCTATACAGATAAGTGAATGCTATATAAAAGAGTGAGGAGTTCGGTCTTGGGGTTCCAGTTATCAAGTTAAAAGGTTAAATAAAAAATTGTCTCCAGCCCCAGGCCAGTGGAGGGTAAGCTAAACATTCCTGCATGATACATGCAACTGCATGACCCCTTAGAGGTATACAGTCATCTGTCATGAAAATTTAGCGTTAGTGACTGGCAACCGTACAATTCTTTCGACATTCAAATGATTTACGCATTTGGACAATCGAATTCCCCATTATAATTTGTCACAAAAAAACAAAACAAAACAAAAAAAGTTTTGAAAAGAAAGTTAGGCTGCTCAGAGTATTTCTGAGATAGAGCACCACCGCGGACCAATATGTAGATCGGTCAGCTGTGGCGCAGAGAAGCCACGCCCTAGCTGTTCCTACTTCAGACACACGTAAACGATTAGTCCATGTATTTGTTACAGTAAGTTTAATAAGCCTATCATACACAAATGGTGTGACTGACACAGGTATTTTGCAAAACAAAGAGATTTGTTGTGCAGACGAGAAAGACTCATGCATGCTAAAGCAGACGATGACATAATGCTTGATAGCAATGACAATTCGGAGTACAATTATTCAGTGGCAAAGAGGGTTTTGACATGAATTCCCGGTCATCAAAACAAGTTCAGTCAACTACAATAAAACAGATGGACCCAAAACAATTGAATGCTATACAGATAATAATTTATTGACCAAGAGTTAGGAGTTCGTTCTTGACAATCCCAGTAATCAAAATCAAAGGTTGATAAAAAAAAACTTGTCTCCAGCTTCCAGTCCAGTGGAGGGTATGCAATAAATTCCTGTATGATAAAAAATGTTACTGTAGTATGACCCCGTGAGAAAAAAGGTGGGCGGGGCAAAAAATATACAGGCATTTTAAGGAGTCCAGAGCTACATGAACATTCTTGGTTATAAATATATCCTGCTGTGGACTGCAAATTGAATGATGTTTATAATCCTGTTTTACCTTTGGAATTTGCAGTAATAATAGAATGTAATACCGCCAACATATGGTAAAGAGTTTGGAGTTGGTATTTCGTATGATTATTCAGCGAATTTTAGAAAACAAGAGCAGTTCAAAATTATTTATCCATCTAGAAGCCACACAAGGCCGGTCACATGATTAAACCCAGCCAAACTCAGAAAAGCTGCCCGCACATAAGTGTACTATACGTTTCACGTGTTTAAATAATCTTGAATATTCAAACTATTGTTATATTATTCGTGTGCAATAATGAGGACGAGCATGCAAGCGCTACTCGAGTACAAACCCAACCCCCTCTCGTTTCTACTTAAGGTGTAACGTTTTGGGGGAGGGGAGGGCATCCCACGGCGCTTTAAAAAAAAAGGATTTTTGCTTCCCTTCCATATCCCGTATAATTTATCCAACGCGAGCCTATAGTCATCACCATTCCTGATAGAAGCGTGTGCAAAACTAGAAAAGGCCCACCTAAATCGAGCTCCTCAGGCACCGCTTACAGGTTGCCTAGCTCGTGCCTAAACGTGATGTGTTTACCTAATTGTTTGCACACGGATCTTGGAGTGAAAACATATAAAACCCCGAATTTCACCAGTTTTTGTCACAAGCTGAAGCGATTGAGTGTGATTTACATTACCTTCTGAAGAAACATACAACTCGAGTTCAATTTCATCACCATGCCTGATGTCAAGTGTGTCTGCTGCAAGGGTAAGCAAAAAAAATCGAAATCAATGTTCGATATTCTCATTAAAATACCCAGTTAACAGAATGCCGTGTACGGTGTAGCGTTTCTAGAAACAAACCGCTCGATGTTACGTGCATACGATACGGCCATGGCCATGACCATGAGAGGCCCCCGATCACGACACACGCAGCTAGCTAGACCGAATTTTCCGTCTCTTTCGTTCGTTAAGCCTCTTATTTGGGAAGGGTCGGCGCTCTCTTTAGAGACGGAAGCCGACTATACGCATTCCCTTGCTAACACCAAGGCCATTTATGGCCATATTTTTATGCCCCGAAAATCGCCCCAAATGTCATTTTACCTCGTGCATGTTATATTGTAAATTAGGCCTAGGCTATAATAAATCGGTTCCACTTACCAACTTGACTGAAATAATTGAATGGTCCCTTTTTAGGAAATTATGGGTCAAAATCGAAATCCATGCTGAAAATCTTGCAAAACGTATTTTAACTCTCGCTGCTCATGACGTCATCTAAATCTCATCCCTTCTAGTCTACGCCGAAGGCAAAATGATTATGAAGGAAAAACTGTGCGCGAGCTACACGTTCGTTCAGTTTTTCTTCATAATCATTTTCATGTTTTCTTGCCTGTTTCTTCATACTTGTTACATCAACAGTTATGTCAATAACTAAGTTTTTACCACCAAGCACTGCTGGATTTGTGGTTTCAAATTCAAGATTGTTATTACTTTTTTTAAATTTTATATTCTGAACATAGAGGGCAAGGAGTGTGCCTGCTTTGGACAAGATTGCTGTGTAACTGGTGAATGCTGCAAGGATGGAACCTGCTGTGGAATATGCACAAGTGAGTCTATCTTTTTCAGTGAACCCTTAAAATTAAAGTGCCTCCTAGTAATTAAGGCTTTTTTTTATACTAAACCGTTTACACGAGGCTTTTAAAAGTATTTATATTCATAGAAAAAAATTGTTCCAATTGCTCATGCATTTTTTTATTTCTTTTTACTCTCGCCTTTAAATGGGTGCAGGCTTAAATGTCAGACAAACTGGCAATGATTATTTGTGCTCAATATCAATATTGTGGTGTATCCATGGTTTTGTTATGGTCGGGGGGGGGGGGATCTGACAAAAAATATTGACAGCCAAGAATATAGGTCTATATGATTTGTCAGGGAGATATGAATTTCACATCTCCTAGGTTTTATTGTTGTCACCAATTAAATTATTTTAAAAATCACTGACAAGCTTGGAAAAGGATTTTGAAAATAATCTAAAACATGTTTAAAACTCATTTTCCTGGTGAATTTTGGGTCTGCCACGGGAATTGGGCACAAAATAAATGTGTGCCTGCATAATATATAGATTTTTTTTTTTTTTTGGAGGGGGGGGGGGGGTTGCTTTTTCCATGTATGCCTAAATGAGGGGTGAGACCAATTGTGCCCATTATATATCCTGCTGTGTAGTCTGCATGAAAGATAAAATGCAGTTATACCAACAATAGAATAGACATTTTAATTTGATGTTATTACTTGGTTTATTTTATTTGTCCAGACGCTGCATGCAAGTGTGCTAATGGCTGCAAGTGTGGAAGCGGCTGCTCATGCACTGAGGGGAACTGTGCATGCTAGACGAGCTGGAACCTTTGCTATAGGGATGGCAGGTGAGATTTTATTAATTTTCATGGCTACATAGTCAAAGTTGTTTCCAGGCAAAAACGTTAGCTAGTCATAAGGGATATGACAGGGTCTGAAATGTAAGACTGTAGATTTGCACTGCATAAAGCTGTGCCATCATTAAAAAAAAAAAAAAAAAAAATTCTCCAATTTGAACTTCATTTTCCGAGAGAGCATCAAAATTAATGTCCAAATGTCGAAAGCCAACTGAATATGTTAAATATTGGCTGAGATGTGACCATCTGAATAAATAGGTTTCCTATAGCCAGGAACTCAGTGTTATATTGCTGTGGTTCATAACATCACGAACCAGAGCAAAATAACACAGAGTTCCTACACAAAATCTATTTATTACATTACTGCATTGCGATATATAAAAAAGGTCAATTAGAAAATCTTTGCAAGTTATGGCAATATGTATAGTCTTTCATGACTTTTGTATATTTTTTTCAACAACCGGAACAAATTCATTAACCATTTCTGTGTTTTCATATTTTTTTGTAAAAATATTTTCAAGCATTTTGTTTTTCTCTCCGTGTCTGTTTCTCTTCTACAGATTGAGCATACAGCTGATGAAGTCACTCGGCGCATCTGCCAACATGCTCCAAGCAGACATGACTTTGTATATACTTTCGACCCGATGTCTTATATTTTTGGTTGTATTTGTAATGCGCAAACTCCACATGACTAATGTGTTAAAGACTCACTCATGATTAAATTTAAATAATGCTACAAAGTATATTCAGTATGCGTTGCTTATTTTTTCTCATGATTTATTTGGCATGGTATATAATGAGGAAATATGTAGATTATTGAGGTACTTTGAAGAAAAGAGAGATTTGTAATTCAGAGAATTGTGTGCTGTAGAGGAAATGTGAGAAGGAGATTACAACAAAAAAATATCAAAGGGTGAAAGAACAACTATGATAACATTGCAGGCAAACGGCCTCAGAATTCCCTGGTAATTACAAACTAGCAAGAGAAGGAGTGAGGAGGCCAGAGAAAGATGGGGTGCAGGCCAGAGTTATACATGTACTGCAGGTTAGAGAGAGAGAGAGAAAGAAAAAGAGACGTGGACGAGAGTGAGAAAAGGGAGGGAAAGAGATAAAAGAAAACAAATAGACGTGGATGAGAGAGAGAGAGAGTGAGTATGACCAGATGGGAGTGAAAAAAAAGAAAAAAGGAAAAAATGACGTAGAGAGAGAGTATGACCAGATAGGAGTGGGAAAAGGGAGAGAAAGAAAACAAAGACATGGACGAGATATAATGACCAGATATGAAAAAATAATGGCAAATGTAAAACTGATAACTGCCCCCTTTTCCTCTCTCAATAACAAGCGCCCCTATTTACAGCAACTAAAAGTGACTTTTTCTTTAATTCCCACCCCCAACTCGCTAGCTTGCATTTATAGTTGATATAATTATGTTACTTTCATGATTATATTGTGCTAAACTTCCTATCAGGATTATTTTTTCTTCTTTATTGTAATTTTCGCACAGCGACTTCACAAATTGCATATTTTAAAGCATCACACACAGCAGCAAAGTATGATGCGTAATCAGTTTCTTGGACCATAATTTATAAAAAAGAGAAACAAATCTGAAATTATCACCCCCCCCCCGTAATGTAGGGGTGTATACTAATGTCCATATAAAAGTATATTTTCGCTTTGATGTTTCCCTTTGTATAGGTCTCCCTTTTTCTAAGAACTGGAAGTGCCTTCTTTTTGTTGATGCCCCCCCCCCCACACTTTTGAAGACACTCCGTCGCCCTATATAGGGGACATCCTCTCCCAGACCTTCCCCTCGAAAGGGTCAATCTCAATGTACCTCATAATGTCTGAACCCCTTCCCCAACTACAATCTGCCTAGTCAAGAGCCTGATTACGAGCTTTTAAGAAATGTTTCAATTCATTCTGGGTCAACCCGTCAAACACGTTTGTACCATTACGCTACTGCCCCATTTCACAAAACTTGTCACCAGTGACAAATGACAGTTTTGAGCAGATTTGTCACTGATTTGTTGCATTTGTCATTGAAAAAGGCTTTGTGAAATGGGGCCCAGGTCTTGCATACACTATAGCATTCATAAACATTTACAAGTGAAAGCTCCTATATCAAACTTTTACAATATTTTATTATTATTATTTCACATCAATTTAAGGAATGTTTTGAGGACAAATGACATTTCATTGCACTTGGTATATAGGCCTGTGCAGTGGCATGCGCAGGATTTTTTCAAGAGGATGGGAGTGATGGCGGTATAATTAAAACAATTAGTGCCTAATATCCCCTTAACATACACAGATTTTTCTTACGAGTCCTTACGGATCACACATATTTACGGATCTTTCTCAGATCCGTACGATTTGGCCACTTTTACGACCGATTTAAGAGTTATTACAAGCTTTTTGCAGTTTAATACGAATTATTACGATGTATTTACGGCAGCAGTCCACGATTTGTTACGAGTTGTCTAGTCACGGATAACTACGAGCAACTAACGTGTTAGTTACGACTTGTTTACATGTTGTTACGAATAGTTACGAGTAAGTTACGAGTATTTATGAGTCCTTAAGATTTTTAGCCAAAAAATAACAACCGAAAAAGAAGTGTTTGCATTTGCAGCTTTTACACCTTCCCCATTTCGTAAACAATTTGTAAGCATACGTAAAGTATACGTATCTATTTGTAAATTACTTGTTATCAATCCGTAAAGCCATCGTAAAATGACCCGAATAAAATCGGAAACAACACGTAAAGACACATAACCATCCGTAAACTATTCGCAATAATCCGTAAGTAATCCGTAAACAAAAGGTAAATTAACCGTAACGAATCCTTACAAAAATCTGTTACGAGTCATTTACGAGCGGTTTACGGATTGTTACGAGATATTTACGGACAAATCGATCCGTTGACAATCGTAAGAAGATTTTTGACATGTCAAAAAAAATTGCCTCTCCTTTCACGGATCCCTAAGAGTGTCTACGAGTTGTTGCGAGTTGTGACAAGTTATTACGGATACCAGCGAGTTATTTACGGATGCTTGCGATTGACTACGAGTTGGCGATCCATAAGGCTCTCGTAAGAAAAATCTGTGTATGTGAAGGGGGTATAAACGCATGACTTTTCTTTCTAATAAAAATATATTAACGTTGCTTGAATTCGCCCAAGTGTTATTACACAAGGAAATACATTTCATTGCTTGCTTTTATTTGTTCATGTTCAGGAAGTTTTCTTCTTGTATAAGCTTGCTTTCTAATGAAAGATGACCACATATTCATGTAAGATTTTTTTTCATGTGAAAGGTTTAGATGTGATTATCTTTATCAAAACAAAGAATTTGTGTTAATGATTTGGACTTTTTTTTCTAATCCACAGTGTTTATCTCTCTCATGTGTCAGTTTTCTTTCTAAATAAAAGTACCCATCACTCCACGAGCAGTTCCTGACAGACCCGTTACTTCGAGTGTCACAAAGTACCTTCAACATGTGTTATATCGTATACCTCTTCAACACAAGAAACTTGAAACTTGATGTTATGATTGCTAACTTTATTACATCTCCCTCAAATGGCATCAGAGATTTGTATAATCACATAGCACACATGATCTTTAGTATATACTCATTCGATTTGTTACATATATACAAGTCTAGTATAAAGACAAAACCTTTTGTATTTTGACAACAAACATGGCACACACATACACACCCACACACATAAGTTCTATTGCACTACGATTCAAGCATCTGTCCTGGGAAAAATACAGATTAAACATAGGATTGTGATTCTGATGAGATGACTGAAAACTTATTTCTCTTCTTGAGTTCTTACTTCCATATCTTTATAGAATAAAACAACAACAATGAAAAAACAAACATACATGTCTTCTGTTGAGAGTCAAGAGGGACCCATTCCATTTGAGCATTCATATGAAAATAAACATTTATATATCTGCAATGCTCGAGTGCGAGCACTATCTAATCTAATGTCCTTCCTGTGCGATATAGTGAAACTCATCCTATTAGCCCTATTTCTTTTCAAAACCTAATATTTTGACTGAAAATGAATAGAAAGGAGTTGTACAAGATCAACAAATTGTATAAATATTTGAATTTATAATCTCAAATTAAATCCTGTTTCTCAGAAAATGATTTTTGGCTTTGAGCTACAAGAAAAATGTAAGATCAGGAAAAATGAAGAGAGGTATCAAAAAGATATATGCTTGTTTAAATGGTTGAGTTGTTCCAAAACATGTTTAAAAATACAGGTAATGTTAAAATCTGTATTATTTTTAGCTATCATCTCTCCATATGACGAATATAGAGGCTATTTTCCTCCTTACTTCTATACAGTTTACACTTCACTAATCCTTGGTTGTAAACTGGGCCATAAGGTCTTAACTACAAAGAGTTGTTGAATCTTGCAGTTGTTTGTTTGGAGCCAGAAGGGCATTACCCTCATATACTGTAACACAGAGTTAATGCCCTTTTGGATATGAACAAACAAGTTTTGACAATGAACGAAACAAATAAAAAATAAATAAAAAAACAGAACGACTATATCGTTTTTAGCCTACCCTGCAGACGTTTTTTTATATTTTATAGTTCCAATCATATAAACAAAAAATCAAAATCAATAAATTTGAACAATAATTTAAAAAAAAGCAGGGACTGCCATCTCCCTGATGAATAGTATAATAAATCTGTAAATGTACATTAAAAATAATCCAAAATATATACACGTCATCTCTTTCTATATAAATATCCTGAACAACTTAAATGTAAGTACTCTGTGGTAATAAATACAAGTCCAAATATTGTATATGATTTGTACATGGATTTGTTTCAAGGATTGATGGACAATTTGTTATTTACAGTGTAATCTTAAAAATCAGTATAAGAAGCATTTGTTGCTGATTATTTTCTTTTATTTGATTATTTACACATTTTTAAACATTACTTGTTATATACATACATATATGTACACCATTTACACCATATATATTGTATTTACATGCACCTATGAACGAGATTCAAAATAATCTTTCAAAAAAACACAGTACATAGTTACACATCTACATTACACAGGCACAAAACAGGGTGTATATGAACATAACTATAGGAAAGTATTTTGACATGATTTTGCTTTCCAATTCACAGGAATAATAAAAAACCATCCAATGAATTTTTTGCTCCTGCTTTCACCCAAATTATGTAAACAATAATAATCCAACAGGATCACGAAAAAACTTGGGAGAAATGATTAAAGGTAAAGACCAGTATTGGAAATGCCCCAATTTCAAAAAATGAAATGGAAGCTCTCATTACCAATTATGTGAAAGAATATGTTTTGACTAATACATGATAAATTTTTTTCCGGGAAACCGCCTACTAAATCATATATTTGGTAAATTTGTTTCTCTCATGGTCTGTGAGAGATATAGGGTAGTCCCATATACATCTTTCTGTGTATAGTGCTTGTAACTTTACGAAGAATGGGCCAAATTTCTTATCATTTTGATGATTCCAGAACCTTGCAGGTGCTAGATACTAGATGCTAGATGATCAACCTTTTCTGATCGATTCCACAACGTTTCTTTCACAATGCAATCGCATGACCATAACTGGTCTTTACCTTTAAGGGGACAATTTCAACAAAGCTACAGGTCAGTATTGTAAATCCCATAGAGTACCAAAGTGTGATGTCACACTGGCCAAGTTGTTAAAGTCGTTGTTTTAAAACAATTTTTTGCTCAACAATTGAGTGGTAATCACACCATCCCAAAACACTAATTCACTCTGCTCCAGCTCAGTGCTTGAATGATTTTGCTCTGTTATTTAGAGCCGGTAACCTGGACGACAAGCAAATATGACGTGAGTAGTTCGGTACTCTGTACAAATCATGTTGGGATTGCGTAAGGCCAAATAAAAAAAAAAACATGTTTAGCATCCTGTTTTTTCGAAAAATACGAAGGAGGATGCCCTTTTTTCTTCTTTTTTTCAAAATGGCCGCTCGGTACATTTTCCCTGAAAGTCAGGCTATTTTTCAAGATGGCCGCCGACATTTTTTTTTTTTTTTTAATTAGAAATTTATCTATTTTAGCAGTGTTTTTTTCTTTAACAAAAAAAAATTAAAACATTTCAAAAAAAAAAAAAAAAATAGGAGGCGGCCCCCCAAAAGGAAACATCGGGGACGCTGAACATGTATATTTTTTTCAATGGCCTCATGCATCACTAAAATATTTGCACATTTCAATAGATGGACGAGGCTACAGAAATTGCCCTAGATTAATATTTCAAAAGTCTTTGTATTCACATAATTGCATATGCGTCTGTTGAGAGCCAGAAGGATTTTAACCCTGTGTCACAGTACGTGAGTTAACGCCCTTATGGCTCCAAACAGACGATGGGAAAATAGGTAAAACAAAATGAAGAATAAGAAAATACATGAGCATCGGATTATTCCAGTACAAAGCCATAAAAAGCAATGATCAAGAATCTCCTTTAAAACAGATTTCACTATATACGTCAATATCCACTTGAATCTCTCCCTTTCTCTTTTAAAAAACTTCCAGAAGATCACATCGCAAGTCACTACCGATCCGCCGTACAAGTCTCTCTCTATCTACTGAAAAGCCTTCGCAACTTCACGACAGCCCGCTCTATGAATCCCCTAGTTCGTTTAAAGCTTATCTGCCATAGTTTACAGGAGGGATTAGACCGCTCTGCAAGGTCACTGGACAGGTGGTTATCTCATCAAATCAGCTCTCAGTTAACATAAGAAAAAGAGGATCATGGGGGACCAATGGTCACCGATTAGGCATTGTTTGTTATATAGAGGGCACAAGTAGCTACCAGTAGTGCAGTGGGCCTTTAAAAAAAAACCATTAGAAGATTTCTTTGAAACTCCGCTGTATGAGTCTCTCTATTTTTCTTGAAAAGCCTTCACAATTTCACGACCAGTCCGTTCTATGAATCCCCGGTTCTTTTATATGGGGTGGGGGAGGGGGGTGCAATACTGGGATTCAAACAAAGTGAAATTAGAGAGATTTTTTTAAAATATTTTTAATCGCGATTAGAATCTCAATAAAAATGCGCTTCAAAAAAAAAAAAAAAAAAAAATCGCGATTATTGGTAGAGCGTTTTGCATGTAAACAAGAGCAAGTTTCCCCTGAGTATGAACGGTGGCAACTAAAAGTGAGAATATAATCGCGATTCAAATCACACTCAATAATGTGCATGGGCATAAAGCCTCCCAATGTCTAAACGACAAAATAAAAGCCACCACAGACATGACGGCTTCGCTTTTGGGAAACACAGAGTGGACAACTAGCTGTAGCTGCATTTACACTGCAACAAAAAAAACATCGGTTATTTCACATTCCGGTGTATGGCCGGTAGGCGCAAATTTTTTTTACACGCTAGCCTGGCCATTTCTATGATAAACACCATGGAAACGACTAATATTAGTCTAGCAGCCTACATGCGAGGTGCATGATGATACACATGTACATCATGCATGACAATCATCAGATAAAGATATAGCTGGCCTTTGTAAATGAAACGGTCATCGCAGCCATCGGGCGATGGAATTCAAAAACTTAATTTATTTTAATTTAATTTAGGAACTTTACATTAATCTTGATCTAAGGAGACACGAACGAACGAACGTTCAGCTAGAGAGCAACTCTCATTATCCCTGTAGCAACCAAAGTTAAACTGCGGTAGGGCATGCCTATGTCATTGTAGGCTTTACCACCAGCGCACTTTTACGGTTATTAAGGCGAAACTGGCCAGGCTAGCGTGTAAAAAAAATATTCGCGGCCGGTAGTTGCATAGCCTTAAACAAGGCCACATGTCTGATAGACGCCGAGCGAATAAAAAGAGACTAATCGCGAAACCCCGAGTGAACGACTAGCGAGAACCACAGCGGTCGCGCGTTCACCCCGGGTATCTAGCCTCATCTCAGCCCCTTAGCCAGAGTCACGAGGCATTGTCAAAAGGCTAGTAGTTGCATAGCAAACACGACGAAAATTGGAAATAGAGTGTAGGTTTTCTGAAACGAGTTCCTCATGCGCACTACTTACCAATAATTCGGAAAGAGCAAAGTGGACGTTTTTTTTTTTTTTTTCTCCAGTAGTGTATAATTGTTGTAAACAATACCGACGATTTTTCAAAATGGTCTTTCTGATGGGTCAATTGGCCTTAAAGCGCCGATTAGCGAGATATTTGTGTACTCAACATAATGAAGCGTATATTTTAAGCATGGCATTCACATAGTCCAGATACTTTACAAGCATGCACCTTAGTTATACCTCCTTCCCGATATACAATTGTGTCAGTGTATACCATGGAGCCTAAGGGGAACATTTTACCCAAATACTTAGGGGCCGCTTGTTCTGCAATGTCCACTACTCCCTACTTAAAGTTTTGTGCTACATGGGGTGATATCGAGCTGAATTTTGGATACGTTTAGGGAGATGTGGGGGCTAAACCCGACGGCTACGGTCAGACTGAAAACATTTGTGTCAATGAGTTAGATGGTCGAATTAACTAATGCTAGTTGAATTGAATTGAATTGAATTGAATTGGCTTATTAGAAAATAACAACATGACATGAAACTCAAGGCTGATATTGTCTGTTTTTACAAAGTAATCAGATATTTACATCATGATAATAAACATAAAAATACAAAAGCAATATACACAAATGACAATGGTTTCATCAACCAGCAATATTATAAAAGAGTCAGAAAAAACAATCAGAAAGAATAGTACTGTGGGCACAGTTTTAATTAAACTTGTTATTAATAAAGAGTGCATTCCAAACTGTTGGGAACAAAATGTTCACAGCCAATCGTTTTCAGGGATTTCAAAAGCTTATATCAGATATTCTACCGTGTCACTCAAAATGCGTGTTATGAACCAGGGTCCCAATGTAAGCCTGTTGTTATTCACATTCATATCATTTTATTCATGTAGTGCACTGGTGCCTATCAAATTTTGCATGCATATAATTTGCTATTAAAATTGTATGTAAACAGAAATATAAGAAAAATTGAAATGTTTTATATAATGATGTAGATATCAGTCATCCAATAAACAACAAAACCACATCAAAATGCAAGAAGGGAAATCATTTTGTTTGCTATGGCAACAAACCCTTTCCTGTTGTGACATGAGGAAATCCTCCTATTTCCGCATAAAATCCCCACCGAAACCAACCTGATTTAGCTACAATACCAAAGGCAAAAGACACGGTAGTTTGTAGTTGGACCGTTACAACCAGACGCCATTTCGATTGCATCTGACGCATTAATTACTGTTAGATATTGATGGATTGTTCTTCTTCGGACAACGTTTAAATTATCGAAGGAGCATCTACGTGGTCAGCTTTCTCTGGGAATTTACATCACACAGGTCAGATAAGCAACTTATACGTAAATACTGGGTGAAATATATTTTGTGTTGCTTTGATGGAATATGAATAATGGGGAATTTTAAACACGGAAGTAGGAGAAACGACTGTATATTGCTAGACAGTGTTGTACATGGTATATTTTCAAGTTTGTGCGAGTAAGTGCTAGAGGCAAACATACGAAAATTTAATTTAAGGAAAGAATGTCGAAAACAATCATATTGCTAAAGCAAAAAGTAATTTCTATCCAGAACGAAACAGAAATCCAACACCAAAGAAATATATTGATTTCTTAAATTCTTTTAGTGAGAACTATGATATGTACCAACATAGAAATAACTTGTCTACTAAAGAATCATCTGCACTGAAAAAGTTTGATGAAAGATGACGATATAGGCATCAAACAAGCAGACAAAGAGTTTCTTCTGCTTTAATGGACACAGATTTCTATATTTTAAAAATGAATGATCATTTGACTAAAAGAGAAATTAACAATGAAATACCGCAAAAAGAGGATAAAGAGGTGATAAAGAAAATACAAGACTTGACTTTAAAAAATGAAAATAGTTTCACAAAAAAGGGGAAGAAAAAAAATCATATCATAAGTTATCTATATGTTTTACCTAAAATACACAAAGGTTAACCGCATGAAAGAAAACGTTTAAAACAGAAAAGCTCTTTCGTACAATGTGGATCTGATGTGGACTTTAAAATGAGACCAATAGTTGCCGGCCCAGTATGTCCTACCCACCTTCTAAGCAACCTGATTAATATTGTACTGAAACCATATTTGAAACATGTAATGAGTTTTATCCGAGATAGTAAAAAAAAAATTGACGATGATAATTCTTTGAATTACTCTCTTCTTTCTTTGATGATGATGATTATGGTCAGTAATTCTATTTTATTTACCAAGCTCCGTTTTGTTTGTTTTTGTCTTCCCTTTCATTTTATTCTTCTGCCTCCCACCGCTCTTAACTTTTTTTTCTCTCTCTCTCTCTCTCTCTCTCTCTCTATCTATCTCTCTCCTCCTTTTCTCCTCTCTCTTTCTTCTCTCTCTTTTTTTTTCTCTCTCTCTCTCTCTCCTCTCTCTCTCTCTCTCTCTCTCCCCTCTTTCTCCCTCACTCTCCTACTTCTCTCTTCTCTTAATTGCACCCATCTCTTCTCTCCTTGTGTCTGCTTATTCTCCTCTCCTGTCTCCCCTTCTCTGTGTGCATGACTGTCCACCTTCTTGTATTATGTAGGTCACTACTCTGATCAGCATGGCTTCTGAATTGAGCTCTCTAGAGGGCGTCTGTGAAGGAGACGACTGTGAGGCGAATGCAGATCTGACTTTCTATGTGAAAGAGAAGAAGAAGCTCTGTCATGACTGCGCCTCCAAAAAGGAATGCATAGGAATAGCAAGAAAGGTTGGGCCTAATCTGTATTGTGAGAAACATGGTAAAGATATTGATTTGTACTGTAAAACACATGGCGTAGCTTTATGTGTTTCTTCCGCTATGGTAGATCATCATGAAAAGCCTTGCGTGCGACAGCATATAGAGGATGCAATGATGGAAAATAAAGCAAAGCTCAATATTCTGAAGGAAGAGGCGATGGAGAAGTTGAAGTTATGTCGAGTCCATGGAAAGCACATTATTCAATGTAGACAAGCCGCTGACGAACATCTTCAAAGTATCAAAGATGAGGTTGATTCCATAATTGAAAAGGCGATTGCTAGAGACAAAGTCAGGGAACAGGAGGATGCTGCTAAAATCGACCAGGAGATTGATGGGAAAAACCAAAACATTCAAGAAGAGATTCAAAAGATGCAGGATGAAATTCGAAAGAACAATGAGGAGAGAGAGAAGCGACATGAAGAGAAAAACACAAATGCGGAAAATAGACAACAACCGATAAATAATAAACAATGCGCTCTTTATGCTGACATTCAGAACATCGCTCAAGAGATCGAGAGAAAGATTGGCGAGATGGAGAAATCATGGCAAGATGACACAAAAGCTACAGAGAATGCCGTCCAGACACTTGACTCGGTACTCGAAAACGATACAAATATTGTTAAAGACGGGCATCGTGTGAATACGTTAGTTAGTGATAAACTGCAAAAGCCACTGAATGAGGGTGAGGTGAAAGAAATCAATCGTGTTGTATCAGGTGTGAGGTTTGTGAAGGGTGCTGGGAGGGAGATGATGTATGATGGGAGGATTGATGGGTATGATGGGGAGTGGAAGCTCATTGATACGATCAATGTCAGAGATAAAATCACATTCCCGATCATTGTAGGATGCATAGATGAATGCAATGTGATTGTCAGAGATAGGCTAATAGGTGGTTTGCATACATACATGTTAAATATGAACACTAAACATACTCAGAGAGTGATAACAGGTAGTGATACATCATATTATGTTCGGTCCTGTGCAGTGCTGAATGATGAAAAGGTAGTATGCGGTAAAACAAACAATGGTAGTACAGGAGACAGTTTGAATGGATGCATCAGTGTGTATGACAGACAGTGGAAGCTCATCAATGACGTCACAATACCAAGAAACACGACGGGTAATATCACATGGGTGTTTGTTGCAGCTGACAAGGATGGGATGATCATCGCTGTTGAAGCGGGCCAGTCTAAGATATACGTCATTAACCCAGCTGATGGTAAGATTAGCAATACCATCACGTGTAAAGAGAATATAAGGATGTGTGATATGCTGTCATCAGGTCACATCATCGCTCGACCCTCACCAGCAGATCGCAGAGCGCTCATCATTGACAGAGAGGGTGCTCAAAGGGAAATCCCCCACAGTAATGTGATCAGGAATGTATGCATTGATCCTAAGACAGACGACCTCTACGTCGTGACATCAGATGAGGATATCAAAACGTGTGTGATTGATCAGGTGATGAGTGAGGGTGATATGAAAAAGAGAAGAGTAGCATCATTCCCTCTACCAACAAGAATGGTGGGGGGATTTGACAGGAGGGCTCACCTTCTCTCGTCTCGAGTGATAATGACGTCACCAGGAAAAATGATTGCTTGCGATGGAGACAATATTCTCGTATTCAGAAAGCTATTCAGCCTCTAAACTAATCATAAAACAATCTTTACATTTGATTTTGACTACTACTTTGGTAGAAGAATACTACATGTATTTTATAATTTACCTTATATCTCATAAAAAATAACAATAAAGTGAAGAAAATTGTTTGAAGAGAATGTTAATTCGTAAAAATATTCAGTCAGCAATAATTCTTTCTTCATGTTCCTGTTCTATATCCGTCTCATTCAATCTATTCAATTATTCGTAACGGGTGAATGGAATAGTTTTAGCGAGGCATTTATAAGGGTTTGTGCATTAAATTTGGTTACAATGCGAACATATTCTATTCCGAGGGTACCGTAGACAACAACACTATTTTCTGGGCAGAGTTTTAGTCCATCAATACGTTGAGGACGACCCCGATTAAGAGAAGAGTGCAGATAATAATTATTAAAATAGATGTACAAAATGTGGAAGTTCATATTGTTAATATATCTCAGAAAATGTAGGAATATTCGCGGAGTATCCATTTTATGTTCACATTACAGGTTAAACATACCCCTATAGTGTCAGCGAACAGCGCTCGTCCCGGATTCACTCTTTTATTAATTCACATGAAAAACTTCTTCCCAAAGTTTGAGGTCAGACTGACAAAAGGCCCTGAATTTAGCATGAAAAATATACTGAAAATCAAATGTAAACATGTAGTATGTCTTTCTGTAGTCGATTGTATCATGGATTGTATTTATCCGTAACAACTAACATAAATACTTTAATTTACGATTTGTTGTTAAAAAAAAAAGATACGATTGATTGGAGAAGATACCATTAATTTTGAGGAGATAAAATTGATCATAATAAGTTATGTTACAGGGCTTTGGAGTGATTACGGCAGGATTCTAATTTCTCACAAATTGCTATGAATATTCATGAGGAGTGTTTCTTAATTTGATATCGAGAGTTGTGTGGTCAGACTCTTAGAAATTCCTGGAGTCAAATTTCTTGGAATATTCGCAAGACAGTGTGATATCACTTATAATCAGCGTAAAAACTTAATGAATGGTTATATACACACATAATCACATGTTTGATGAAAGTATTTGTTAATAGACCACAAGTCTGGGTCAGCGATGTTTACTATGTTATTGTCCTAAAATGTAATAATCTATACATCAAGAATATTGTACATGGTAGTTTTACCATGATTTCTTGAAAGTTATATAGCATGCATGATGGTTTATTTCTGGTTTTAATTGTCTTTTCTTGTACATACCTTGGCAACTGGTGTTTAGTTTTCATTTCAATTTCATTTATTCAATGTATTTTATGTCATGTAACAATTTGTTAAAGTTAAGCTATTTGAAATTGTATCTTGAAACATTCTTGACATTTCGCGGCAATGTAACAATAGATACGTAATAGAAGTTTTAACATTATATACATTTATTTGCATTTCGGAGCTTTGCATTCCCGATGTTGAGAGCAGATAGTCTTTTAACTCTTTGTTTGCTTTGTTCGCCGATTTGCACGGACGTAGGCGTGCCAACTTCGCATTTTTGCACAGATGTATACGAGTCAATTAGACATTCATAATACCGCTCGCAGTGTGTAGCCACGCGTTGCGTTTACTATTGTTTACATTGTATACATCGCACACTTTCCGGTAAACTGTTTTTCTTCATAGTGTTACATTCGAAATTACCGTGTATTTAGCGGTTTTCTTTGGATTTTTTTTACTGATGTTACGATGGCACCTGCTGGAAAACGTCAACGTGTGTTTAGTGTAGAGGAGGCTCGAGATCTTGTTACTATGGAAGCATGGAGCATGGACTCTGATTCCGACGAATCGAGCAGTGACGAAGACTCTAGTGATAAAAGTGTTCCCTGAGAGTAGACTGATAGAATAAGAATGAATAAAAATTAATGAAAGAGCTAGAGATGACAGCAAGAAAGAGAGTAGACTGATAGAATAAGAATGAATAAAAAAAATGAAAGAAGGAGATAGAGATGACAGCAAGAAAGAGAGTAGACAGTGATAGAATAAGAATGAATAAAAATAATGAAAGAAAGAGATAGAGATGACAGCAAGAAAGAGAGTAGACTGATAGAATAAGAATGAATAAAAATTAATGAAAGAGCTAGAGATGACAGCAAGAAAGAGAGTAGACAGTGATAGAATAAGAATGAATAAAACTAATGAAAGAAAGATGTATCCTGTCTTGCCGTCATCTTTATATCTTTCTTTTATTATCTTTATTCATTCTTATGCTATCAGTGTTTACTCTCTTTCTTTCCGTCATCTCTATCTTATTATTATTATCATTTTCCTATCTATATGTACCCTATGTCTTGCCGTCATCTGTATATCTTTTTCTTATTATCTTTATTCATTATTATGCTATGAGTGTAATACTCTCTTTCTTGCCGTCATCTCTATCTCATTATTATTATCATTTTCCTATCTATATGTACCCTATGTCTTGCCGTCATCTCTATATCTTTCTCTTATTATCTTTATTCATTCTTATGCTATCAGTGTTTACTCTCTTTCTTTCCGTCATCTCTATCTTATTATTATTATCATTTTCCTATCTATAATTATGTACCCTATGTCTTGCCGTCATCTCTATATCTTTCTCTTATTATCTTTATTCATTCTTATGCTATCAGTGTTTACTCTCTTTCTTGCCGTCATCTCTATCTTATTATTATTATCATTTTCCTATCTATATGTACCCTATGTCTTGCCGTCATCTGTATATCTTTCTCTTATTATCTTTATTCATTCTTATGCTATCAGTGTTTACTCTCTTTCTTGCCGTCATCTCTATCTTATTATTATTATTATTTTCCTATCAATATGTATCCTATGTCTTGCCGTCATCTCTATATATTTCTCTTATTATCTTTATTCATTCTTGTGCTATCAGTGTTTACTCTCTTTCTTTCCGTCATCTCTATCTTTTTATTATTATCATTTTCCTATCTATATGTACCCTATGTCTTGCCGTCATCTCTATATCTTTCTCTTATTATCTTTATTCATTCTTATGCTATCAGTGTTTACTCTCTTTCTTTCCGTCATCTCTATCTTATTATTATTATCATTTTCCTATCTATATGTACCCTATGTCTTGCCGTCATCTCTATATCTTTCTCTTATTATCTTTATTCATTCTTATGCTATCAGTGTTTACTCTCTTTCTTTCCGTCATCTCTATCTCATTATTATTGTTATTTTCGTATCAATATGTATCCTGTCTTGCCGTCATCTTTATCTCTTTCTCTTATAATCTTTATTCACAGTAAAGTCCTTTCATTTCATATCACTATTTCTCTCTCATAATGTCTCTCACGTCCGTTCTCCATATTTTATTCATTGCATACTCCACTCGTCAATCATTTCTGATAATAAGCTCTCTCACAATAAAGTAAATGGAAAACAATGCAATATAGTTTATATTTTAAGATTGATTCATTCTTTCTTTGTATATCTATGGCTGTGATAAATGTACTTGAAATCAATTTTATTGAGGGGTAAAGAAGGTGAGAGAACAGATGCGGTGAACATTCATAATGAGACATTTCAATAAGATGCTGATTATGTCATGTATATCACATATAATATATTATGCCTATACCATTTTTACATGCTCATACCAGTGGGCAAAATCAATAACATTCTCTTATTTCTTATTGACTTATCATGGCACAACAAAGAAAAACATCCCCACGACGTCCCTTTTCATGCCCCGCTAAACCGGACATTGACAATAACCTGGGGTAATAGGGATTTCAATGGGCAGATTAGCCCATTGTCAAGGGTGGCTGAGCGGGGTACTTTCAAGTCTCTCCCTATTGAACTTCTTTTCTTCAACAACCTAAATACTAACCTTCTGAATTGTTAGAATACTTGAGCAAGGTATGTAAAGAAAGGTAAGAAGTCCACCTTTCTAATAGATTCGATTTGAAGATGTCTTATCATTGCTAAATAAGAAATTCTAGAGGGATAAAAAACTGCCGTAAATAAGAAAAATTAAACATTATATAATTATGATTATTATAAAAATGATAATTCAAAATATAACAAATGACGGTTCATCGAAAAGCACGTTTTCCGGTCTACAACTTTGCTGCACAATATTTTTCATCATGATCATCCAGTGAAGAGTTATAGCCTCTTGATTCAGCAGAGTCAATAAAGATTCCCTCGAAATGTGTGACCCTAAAAGAATGTGGCACAGGGGGGTTTTTTAAGGGGCGCATAAAGAGTTAAATAGGAGACGATGTGCTTCCTTGAAACTTGAGTTGTGAAAATGATATCAATGTTTAATATTTCAACCGTTATTGAATTAATAGCGTGTTTTGCTTCGTTTTGTATATTCAATCATCTGCCACAAACTCATAATAATATACGTAAGTGTAAATACCTATGTAGGCTCATGGTTATGAATATCTTGTGTTAACTCCATTTTAGTATTGGTTATTGGTCAATTCTGACGCAAAGACTCTCGAAAATCAACGGAAGGCAATTTCATTATCTTTGTCCATCACTCTTTGGGAAGGGTGAGCATCACCATGATGTACAACGAAATCCGAACATGATTAATATTGGATATACAATAGGGCATTGAAATTGCCCCTGAGTTGATTATTACCAACTACTCTGGCGATGGAAAAAAACCAAAGAGTGTTTAAAAGAGACATAACCATCCGTTCCCCCCAAAAGGTTTTGTTATTGTACATCAAATGTTCAGTTCGAATTGTACAACCATCCTGCTGTATATAGTCTAAAACGGTGTTTGTAAAATAAATCTAAATATATAAGGTAGTGAAATGCTCATGTGTTATCATTGTACAAATGAATTTCAATGTAGATACAAATACTGAAGTTTTATAAGTTGGAGTAAAATCGCTTCGATGAATGATTATGTTTTATTTTCATTGCTGGTTTATTTGATCCTATATACTGTTAAGAGTTATCGGAAATATTAAAAAAAAATAGATTCCTTGTTGTAAAGTATGAGTATTATCTAGACTGTTGGTTTGTTTATTTCAAGTGTGTTGATAACGTGGACACGGCATAACTTCATTTGTTTTGCATGAAATATTTGCCTGTGTCGTTAAATAGTGTTCATTATCTTTTAATTGAAAGGTATTTGGCCATTTGCAGCGTATCTATAATCAAGTGTAATTGCTTACATTTGGGAAAGATTTCTCTTTTTAGTTTTCCCTAACATGAATTCTTATGTTCTTCAATATTTTATCTATATTCAGTGTATTGAAATACGCATCAAAGATATTTTCAGGGTTATTATTCTGCAGATGTATCAATTGCTTTTATAAGTTGGAGTAAAATCACATAGACGAATATGTTTCAATAATATTCTTGTTTGTTTGTTTGATTATTTGAGTGTTTTTCTTACCTGACTACTCGGTAGTTATTTGCTTATTCGATTGGTTAATATAGGCAGATAAATTGACAAAGATTCATTCCATGATCTAAGAGACAGCCTGAAACAACCACCGTTCCAAATGAAGGTTTTGTTATGGTGAGTCAAACGTTCGGTACAAACTATAATTATGCTGTAGAGCAAAACGCTGTCTCTAAAGATCAATAACACATGAGGTAGTGAAATGCTTTAATGTGTCATCAATGTTTTCATGAATTTCAATGTAAATATATAAATCATTTATTTGTTGGAGTAAAATCGCTCGGAGGAATGATTGTGTTTTATTTTCATTCTTTGTATATTTGGTCCGATATATCAGAAATATAAGAAAAATAGATCCATTGTGGTATAGTGTGAATTCAATATCTACTGTTTGTTTGTTTGTTTCAAGATTTTTGATACCCAGGAATACGGGGTTACTTTCATTTGCTCATGCATGAAATATTTATATCCCTGTATTGTAGAATAGTTATCACTTTATCATTTTGAAGTGTAAGGTATCTGGTCATTTGTAGCGTATCTGTAATCAAATGGAAATGCTTACAATAATTTTGGGGAAAATGTCTCATTACATTCTTCCCTAACATGACTCCCTATACATATAAACAGTGTAGTTATATCATTGTATCGAAAGATATTTGAGCGTTTTTGTTCGATGTGTAAATTGCGTTGTAGATACAAATGTATTGATATAAGTTGGAGTAAAATTACGTAGACGAATATGTCTTATTACACTCTTTGCTTTTTTTGTTAGTTTGTTAGTTTTACCTGACTACTCGGTAATTATTTGCTTATTTACAAAGATCCATTCATGATCAAGGAGACGGTCTGACATAACCACCCGTTTCAAATGAAGGTTTGTCATTATGGTGTGTCACATGTTCAGCCCAAACTATTATCTGTTATAGAGTAAAATGTTGTCTCTAAAATAAAAAAAGCTTTAAATGTAATGTACATACTGCTACATGAAATATATTAATACCCGTTTGATAGTTATAGCATAGCCTTTTCTTATGGTAGGATTTGTATATTATTAGTATTTGATTTCAATTGTTTGATCTGATAACATAGAAAATGAATAGAATAAAATGTACTAATGCATAATGAAGATAAAGTACATACACAACAGCATGTACGTGCTGTAATAAGCGTTATATAAATTCGACTATTATTATTAGGTGATACGTACGTAGACGTATCACCTTTTGATTTCGTCAAGATTTTTATTATTTATTTATTATTTATTTATTATTTATTATTTATTATTATTCTTCCTCGAATTTGTTCGCAGGATATCTCAAGACTGAATAAAGCCATTATCATGAAACTTGCCATGATGATAGATCTTAGTCTAACTTAGAACTGCGTGACTTTTTAGAGAGTCAAAATTATCGTGACGTCATCCAGGCGCCATTTTGTGAAAATCAACTAATGATCATATCTTCATAACGGAAAAGTATTTCTCATTCATAATTATCACGATTAAGATAAATATCCGTCCAGTCAAGTTGAGTTCAATAAAAATGCGCAAATAAGCGCGTGCGCGTTCGTCCGCGCGTTTACGCGCGCGCAAAAATTTAAAATGCTCCAAATCATCCCAAATTTTTTTTCCATACGTTTCAGGCCATATGGAGCATTTGATAAAAAAATTACGCACACGCGCATGCGCGCGCGTTTTCGCGCGTACTGGCATTTTGCAACATAGAATCGCCGATTTTTTTCTGTCATCATATTCGGTACATTTTTCCAAGCATTTTGATATTTTGTTCACCTTTTATTAACGCAATGAGCGTCCGTCAAAGTTGACAGCACGCGCTGATTTGCGTTATCTTTATCCACAATACATGGGCAAAAACATGCCTATATCAAATTCATTGTAACTCTTTAGAATAGATAGAAACTCCTAATATTTTTTCATATTTGGATAGATTATGAGTCGGAGATATGATTTCATGTCTCATTTGACCCTCAATTAACTCATGACGTCATCATAATGGCCTCCGAACTCAAAAATTTAATTTGCATATTATGACGTCAGCAATTTTTGGAAAATTGATTGTATCTCTGTAAATATGGATCAATTTTCTTTTTAATTTTGATATGTTCTAGCTGAGACAATTTTTATTTTTGACAAAAGTATCATGGTGTATTTTTGCGATTAAAAGAGGCATGTCAATTTTTCGCATTTTGTGTGTATTCTCTATGGGACATGACTTTTTCTCAAAACTGGATTCTACACTCCTGTCTTTCGTGAGCAAAATCTCCGTTGTTTTAGCTTTGTTTTCGCTGAGCTTTGGATATGTTGTAGCTGAGACAATGAGCTATCAAAATTGTGCCTTTTATTTTTCGATTAGATGCCGGGATCATGCTCATATTTCACTTGCAAAGTAGGATTTCTGAATTCCATTTCCCGTTTACGTGTAATCGCTATGGGAGATGTTTTGGTATATCGGTAACGCACTTGACTTCCAACCTCGAGATCCCTGGTTCGAGTCCGGGTGTCTCCAACACTTTTTTTTTCCATTTTTTTTTCCTTTTGACCTTCACTGTACCATCTCCTTTGATTATTTAAACACGTAGATTCGCAAATAATGTCATAAATAACCCTTTTTACTTTATTATTACCCTATTTTCACTTAATCCATTACTTTTTGCGTGTAATCCCTAAGGGAGATGATTTTTTCTAAAATCTGGAGTCTACATTCCTGTCTTTTGCGAGCAATATCGCCGTTATTTCTGCTTGGATTTTGTTGATTTTTGAGTATGTTGTAGCTGAGACTATATGCTATCTAAATCAACCCTCATTTTTTCAATAAGATGTCATGATCGCGCTCATGATCATGATCATCATGATCATCATTATCATAATGATGATAATCATTTATCAATTACATTTTTATTTCTTTGAATAAGATAAAAATCGTCAAAAGGTGTTCTTCATGATGTAAATTAGAGTCAAATGTGTAACTGGTTACTGCACAGGGTCAAAGGTCATATATTGTTTCAATCTATCTTCCCTAGATCCATGATGATCAAGGAGACACAATTTAATCTTGACATATGAATAGATCACAATGGGAGAAGCATATGAATGGGAGAAGCATTTTACAAAATAATATATCGTGTAATGCATTATTCGTTATGTAGACCATTATCATACGTATCACCTAATTCGTCTAAGTGACGAATTAAAGTCTAGTTATTTTTGTTATTATTCTTGTCATTAGGATTATTATCGTTATCTTTACAATCATTATCATTATTATTATCATCATTATTATTATTATTATTAATAATATAACTCAGCATTTCCTTTCATTATATTATAATATATATCATTGTTTGATCTATTATGATATTTCGCATACATGTATATACAAAATGTAAAACTAAAGTACTTTATTTTCATCACTGTTGGAGGGTACAGTTATATTTTAGTTTGTCTTGTAGGAAAGTAATGATATTTTTATTCAGATTTAAAGGTGGTGTGTCCCTTTTGCAGGCTGAAAGTATAAACTTGTGTGAATCCTATGGTAAACAAGAGATAATACCAACTAAAAACTCCCCTGAAAAGATTACAACTGGTAATTACCTTTATGTGGAATTATATTGACCGTTAGGAATTTTCGCAACGAGTTTCGAAATTTTGCGTAGAAAATAATCTGATTTTGACACCATTGTACTGTATGGTCTTACGTTTTGTGCTGTGCAGAGATTTAATCAGCTTAATTTTGGCCATTACAAGAAGAGGGTTATTGATGTGAAAAAATTGCTTATCTACCCTTTACAGCTCATTTTATGTATTTTATTATCAGAGAAAAAAAAAGTCAGTCAGTCATTCGGTAGCGTCTGGCAGTGAAGTCTAGAAAGTAAACGGGTTTGCATAGTTTGAATACTATGAAACTGCTAACGTTTAAATTTCAGTAATATGACATATGAGACCTATTGATAATTCCTGTAAAATTCTATGAAAACTTGATTTTAGCTGCAAAAGGGATTGGATACCTTTAACATATAATGGAAGTAAATGTAGAAAGACAGTAGAGCAGAATATGAAAACTGTGTTTTTAGAATATCTTATTTTATCAGCTTGTAGACGAGTATATTTTGGCAAAAAAAAGGATGGGAGTGATGGCGGTATAATTAAAAGAATTAGTGCCTAATACCCACTTAACATAAACAGATTTTTCTTACGAGGCCTTACAGATCGTAAATTTTCACGGATTTTTCACGGATCCTTACGATTTGGCCACTTTTACGACCGGTATAAGAGTTATTACAAGCTTTTTGCGGTTTATTACGGATTATTACGAGTTATTACGATGTATTTACGGCAACAGTCCACGATTTGTTACGAGTTGTCACGGATAACTACGAGCAACTAACGTGTTAGTTACGACCTGTTTGCGTGTTGTTACGAGTAAGTTACGAGTATTTATGAGTCCTTACGATTTTTAGCCTAAAAATAACAACTGAAAATGAAGTGTTTGAATTTGCAGCTTTTATACCTTCCCCAATTTGTAAACAGTTCGTAAGCATACGTAAAGTATACGTATTTATTCATAAAGTACTCGTAACTACACGTAAAATGCTCGTAATAACCTGTATCAATCCGTAAAGCCATCGTTAAATGACCCGAATAAAATCGGATACAACACGTAATCACACGTAACCATCCATACACTACTCGCAATAATCCGTAAGTAATCCGTAAACAAATAGTAAACTAACCGTAACGAATCGTTACAAAAATCTGTTACGAGTCATTTACGGATTCTTGCGAGCAGTTTACACCGATGGTCACGTGTTCTTGCGAGCGGTTTACGGATTGTTACAAGCTATTTACGAGCTATTTACGGACAAATCAATCCGTGGACAATAGTAAGAAGAATTTTGACATGTCAAAAAAAATTGCCTCTCCTTTCACGGATCCCTAAGAGTGTCGACGAGTTGTTGCGAGTTGTGACAAGTTATTTACGGATACCAGCGAGTTATTTACGGATGCTTGCGATTGACTACGAGTTGGCGATCCATAAGGACTTGTAAGAAAAATCTGTGTACGTAAAGGGGGTATAAACGCATGACTTTCCTTTCTAATAAAAATATATTAATGTTGCTTGAATTCGCCCAAGTGTTATTACACAAGGAAATATAATTTATTGCTTGTTTTTATTTGTTCATGTTCAGGAAGTTTTCTTCTTATGTAAGCTTGCTTTCTAATGAAAGATGACCACATATTCATGTTACAGTTTTTTTATGCGAAAGCTTTAGATGTGATTATCGTTATAAAACAAAGAATTATTGTGTATAATTTGGACTGTTTCTCTAATCCACGTTGTTTATCTCTCTCATGAGTCAGTTTTCTTTCTAAATAAAAGTAACCATCACTCCACGAGCAGCTCCTGACAGACTCGTTATTTTGTGTCACAAAATACATTCAACATGTTATAATGTATACCTCTCTAACACAAGACATCAGAAACTTGATTGTATGATTGCTAACTTTATTACATCTCTCTCAAATGGCATCAGAGATTTGTATAATCACATAGCACACATGATCTTTAGTATATACTCATTCGATTTGTTACATATATACAAGTCTAGTATAAAGACAAAACCTTTTGTATTTTGACAACAAACATGGCACACACATACACATCCACACCCACCCACATAAGTTCTATTGCACTACGATTCAAGCATCTGTCCTGGGAAAAATACAGATTAAACATAGCATTATGATTCTGATGAGATGAATGAAAACTTATTTCTCTTCTTGAGTTCTTACTTCCATATCTTTATAGAATAAAACAACAACAATGAAAAACATACATACATGTTTTCTGTTGAGAGTCAGAAGGGACCCATTCCATTTGAGCATTCATATGAAAATAAACATTTATATATCTGCAATGCTCGAGTGCGAGCACTATCTAATCTAATGTCCTTCCTGTGCGATATAGTGAATCTAATCCTATTAGCCCTATTTCTTTTCAAAAGTCAATGTTTTGACTGAAAATGAATAGAAAGGAGTTGTACAAGATCAACAAATTGTATAAATATTTGAATTTATAATCACAAATTAAATCCTGTTTCTCAGAAAATGATTTTTGTCTTTGAGCTACAAGAAAATGTAAGATCAGGAACAAATGAAGAGAAATAATAAAAAAGATATATATGCTTGTTTAAATGGTTGCGTTACTCCAAAAAATGTTTAAAAAATACAGGTAGTGTTAAAATCTGTATTATTTTCAGCTATCATCTCTCCATATGACGAATATAGAGGCTATTTTCATCCTTACTTCTATACAGTTTACACTTCACTAATCCTTGGTTGTAAACTGGGCCATGAGGTATCAAATACAAAGAGTTGCTAAATCTTGCAGTTGTTTGTTTGGAGCTAAAAGTGCATTACCCTCATATACTGTAACACAGAGTTAATGCCCTTCTGGATACGAACAGACAAGTTTTGACAATGAACGAAACAAATAAAAAATAAAAATAAAAAAAAAGAATGACTATATCGTTTTTAGCCTACCCTGCAGACGTTTTTTATATTTTATAATTCCAATCCGAAATAAAAGATCCAAAAATAAATAAAATTAAACAATGATAAAAAAAAACAGGGACTGTCATCTCCCCGATGAATAGTATAACAAATCTGTAAATGTACATTAAAAATTATCCAAAATATATACACGTCATCTCTTTCTATATAAATATCCTGAACAACTTAAATGTAAGTACTCTGTGGTAATAAATACAAGTCCAAATATTGTATATGATTTGTACATGGCTTTGTTTCAAGGAGTAATGGACAATTTGTTATTTACAGTTTAATCTTCATAATCAGTATAAGAAGCATTTGTTGCTGATCATTTTATTTTATTTGATTATTTACACATGCTTAAACATTACTTGTTATATACATACATAATTATATGTACATCATTTACACGATATATATTGTATTTACATGCACCTATGAACGAGATTCAAAATATTCTTAAAACAAAAAAACAGTACGTAGTTACACATCTACATTACAAAGGCACAAAACAGGGTGTATATGAACATAACTAGGAGAGTATTTTGACATGATTTTGCTTTGCAATTCCCAGGAATAATGAAAAACCATCCATTCATGATGAAAATGAATTTTTGCTCCTGCTTTCACCCAAATGATCTAAACAATAATGATGCAAAACGATCACGAAAACATGGGAGAATTGATTAAGAGGGCAATTTCAACAAACCTACAGGTCAGTATTGTAAATCCCATAGAGTACCGAAGTGTGATGTCATACTGGCCAAGTTGTATAAGTCGTTGTTTTAAAAGATTTTTTTGCTTCACAATTGTGTGGTGATCACACTACCCCAAAAAACAGTAATTCGCTCTTCTCCAGCTCAGTGCTTGAATAATTTTGCGGTAAACCTCATGCACAGGCTCTGTTGTTTAGAGCCAGTATCCTCATGCGAGCGAATATGACGTGAGCAGTTCGGTACTCTGTAGAAATCATGTTGGGATTACGTAATGCATCACTAAAATATTCGCACATTTCAATAGATGGAGAAGGCTACAGAAATTGCCCTAGATCAATATTTCAAAAGTCTTTGTATTCACGTAATTGCATATGCGTCTGTTGAGAGCCAGAAGGGCGTTAATTCTGTGTCACAGTACGTGAATTAACGCCCTTCTGGCTCCAAAGAGACGATGGGAAAATATCAAAACAAAATGAGGAATAAGAAAATACACATGCATCAGATTATTCCAGTATAAAGCCACGAAACGCAAGGATCAATTTAGAATCTCATTAAAAACAGATTTCACTATATACATCTTATCCACTCACACAAAATAAAATTCCCCTGAATAACTTGATAAATATGTTTTGCACTCTAATGAAATAGCTACATTAAGCACATTTTCTTGTATAATGACATCATATTTACTACAAAAATAAATACAATTTACAATCTCTCAGAAACCCAGACTTTGGTTGGATACATTCATTACAAATCCTTCCAAATATGATTTTTGCACAAGATTAAGATTCGAAATTGCTGTTTACAAAAAATCTCAGCACTTTGTTGCAATGTACTGGCACGTAGTTCAACGTTTTATCTATCTCTCACTTATAATGACAACCAGTCAGGGCCCGTCTGACAATGGTTTGTAGAATGAAGGAATGTCCTAAAAGATAAACTCTCCTTATTTATGACCTTGTCATAAATTCAGAATTTCCTGAGAGATGTTATACTTCAATTCAATTCAATTTTTATTTATGTTTCCAACAAAACATTTCATTACCTAGGTCAAAGGCAGAAATTGTAATGTAATGGCACGAGGGGAATTCTGAATTTGGAGGTGAATGTTTATTGTATTGAACAACGGAGTGCATGCAATATTTGTTATATAAAATTGAGGGTATTTGCGATCCTTTGAAGCCAGGCCCTCTCGATTACATTCAGGTTACCTTCACGTCAGATGAGCGCAACTAAGACAATGTGAACAATGGGTACGCATAGGAAGGATGTGCAAAAATGGTTGCTATGTTGCACGCTCACGCACCTATAGTAAAATGCTGAGTGTCACATGACCAATATTCAGTCAATAGGATACTTGTTAACAAATTACCTCTTTAATATAAACTGTTATGTTCTCATCAAGATGAATACAAATAGATACATGATGTAGTTCATTCTGATATATCAAGGTTTTCAGTCAAAATTTCTTGAACTGGATGCATGTTTTGTTAAGAGCAGGTGATTTTCCCCTTACTATAATGAATCCAAAATTACGAATGCATTGTAAATTTTGATATAAAGTTTTTCTTAGAAAATTTCTTGTACTAGTTAGCATTTCCTGTTAAAAGTAAGAGAATTTTCTTTGTCATGAAAAATACAAATACATTGTTAAGTCCGATATCAAGGTTTTCCTTAGTAACTTTCTTAAAATTGATGCATTCTTGGTAAAAGAAAGCGTTTTTCTCATAATTATTTGCACATAAACACAGATAGCACAGAGCACTAACCCTGACATTACGAAAAGTTAAGCTTTTCTTGCACGTTAATAGAAGTTCAAAATACCAAGTTTTGTTAGCACACAAGTTGTCATATGATACTAATGGATACAAAGAATTGATGAAGAATCTAACTAATATGTCAGTATCTCTCCCTTTCTCTTGAAAAGCCTTTAGAAGATCATTTAAAAGGACACTATAAATCTGCTCTAGGAGTTCTTTTATGTTGGGTGATCCAAAGCTAGCCTCCATTTTCTTTGGAAAGCCTTTCAACGATCACTTTAGACCTCATTACCAATAGTTGTATGAGTCTCTCCCTTTCTCTTTGAAAAACCTTCACAACTTCACGACAAGCCAATTCTATGAATCTCCCGGTTCTTTTGAACAAGGGGGGGGGGGGATATTGGGATTCAAACAAAGAGAAATTAGAGAGTTTAGTTTTTTTTTAAAATTAGAATCTCACTGAAAATGCGCTTCAAACAAAAATTCGCGATTATTAGCAGAGCGTTTTGCATGTGAACAAAAGCAAGTTTCCCCTGAGTATGAACGGTGGCAAATAAAAGTGAGAATATAATCGCGATTCAAATCACACTCAATAATGTGCATGGGCATAAAGCCTCTCAATGTCTAAACGGTAAAATAAAAACCACCACAGACAAGACGGCTTCGCTTTCGGGAAACACGGAGCGGACAACTAGATGTAGCTGCATTTACACTGCAACCAAAAAAAACATCGGTTTTTCTTACATTCCGGTGTTTGGCCGGTAGTTGCATAGCCTTTAAACAAGGCCACATGTCTGATAGACGCCGAGCGACTAAAAAGAGACTAATTGCGAAAGCCCGAGTAAACGAGAGAGCGAGAACCACAGCGGTCGCGCGTTCACCCCGGGTATCTAGACTCATCTCAGCCGCTTAGCCAGAGTCACGGGGCCTTGTCAAAAGGCTAGTAGTTGCATAGCAAACACGACGAAAATAAGAAATAGAGTGTAGGTTTTCTAAACGAGTTCCTCATGCGCACTACTCACCAAAAATCCGGAAAGAGCAAAGTGGACGGTCTTGGGTTTTTTTTCTTCCAGTAGTGTAAATTGTTGTAAAAAATACCGACGATTTTTCTAAATGGTTTTTTTGATGGGTAAATTGGCCTTAAAGCGCCGATTAGCGAGTTATTTGTGTACTAAAGATAATGAATCGTATATTTTAAGCATGGCATTCACATAGTCCAGATACTTGACAAGCACCTTAGTTATACCTCCTTCCAGATATACAATTGTGTCAGTGTACACCACAGTTCTTCCTTCTGACAAAATTTGGTACATGGAGCCTAAGAGGAACATTTTACCCAAATTCTTAGGGGCCGCTTGTTCTGCAATGTCCACTACTCCCTACTTGAAGTTTTGTGCTACATGGAGTGAAATCGAGCTGACTTTTTGGATAAGTTTTGGGAGATGTGGGGGCTAAACCCGACGGCTACGGTCAGACTGAAAACATTTATGTCAATGAGTTAGATGGTCTAATTAACTAATGCTAATTGAATTGAATTGAATTGAATTGGCTTATTAGAAGAAAAAAAACTTGACATGAAACTCAAGGCTGATATTGTCTGTTTTTACAAAGTAATCAGATATTTACATCATGATAATAACATAAAAATACAAAAGCAATTTACACAAATGACAATGGTTTCATCAACCAGCAATATTATAAAAGAGTCAGAAAAAAAAATCAGAAAGAATAGTACTGTGGGCACAGTTTTAATTAAACTTGTTATTAATAAAGAGTGCATTCCAAACTGTTGGGAAAAAAGTGTTCACAGCCAATCGTATTCAGTGATTTCAATAGCTTATATCAGATATTCTACCGTGTCACTCATAAATCGTGTTATGAACCAGGGTCCCAATGTAAGCCTGTTGTTATTCACATTTATATCATTTTATTCATGAAGTGCACCGGTGCCTTTCAAATATATATATTTTTTCTTGCCTACTATACTTCTGCATTGTATGCATGCATGCATATAAGTTGCTATTAAAATTGTATGTAAACAAAAAATAAAAGACAACTTGAAATGTTTAATATAATGATGTAGATATCAGTCATCCAATAAACAACAAAACCACATCAAAATGCAAGAATGGAAATAATTTCGTTTGCTATGGCAACAAACCCTTTATCCTGTTGTGACATGAGGAAATCATTCTATTTCCGCCCCAAAAAACCCACCGGAACCAACCTGATTCCGCTACAATACCAAAGGCAAAAGACACGGTAGTCTGTAGTTGGACCGTTATATACAACCAGACGCCATTACGATTGCATGTGACGCATTAATTACTGTTAGATATTGATGGATTGTTCTTCGGAAAACGTTTTAATTACCGAAGGAGCATCTACGTGGTCAGCTTTCTCTTGAAATTTACATCACACAGGTTAGAATGGCAGCTTATACGTAAATACTGGGTGAAATATATTGTGTGTTGCTTTGATGGAATATGAATAATGTGGAATTTTAAACACGGAAGTAGGATAAAAATGTAAAAGGAGAAACGACTGTATATTGCTAGACAGTGTTGTACTGGGTATATTTTCAAGTTTGTGCGAGTAAGTGCTAGAGGCAAACATACGAAAATTTAATTTAAGGAAAGAATGTCGAAAACAATCATATTGCTAAAGCAAAAAGTAAATTTCTGTCAAGAACGAAACAGAAATCCAACGCCAAAGAAATATATTGATTTCTTAAATACTTTTAGTGAGACTATGATATGTACCAATATAAAAATAACTTGTCTACTAACGAATCATCTGCCCTGAAAAGTTTGATGAAAGATGATGATATAGGCATCAAACAAGCAGACAAAGAGTTTCTTCTGCTTTAATGGACACAGATTTCTATATTTTAAAAATGAATGATCATTTGACTGAAAGAGAAATTAACAATGAATTACCGCAAAAAGAGGATAAAGAAGTGATTAAGAAAGTACAAGACTTGATTTACAAAAATAAAAATAGTTTCACAAAAAAGGGAAGAAAAGAAATCATATCATAAGTTATCTATATGTTTTACCTAAAATACATCAAAGGTTAACCGCATGAAAAAAACGTTTAAAACAGAAAAGCTCTTTCGTACAAAGTGGATCTGATGTGGACTTTAAAATGAGACCAATAGTTGCCGGACCAGTATGTCCTACTCACCGTCTAAGCAACCTGATTGATATTGTACTGAAACCATATTTGAAACATGTAAAGAATTTTATCCGAGATAGTAAAAAAAAGTGAAAATGATAATTTTTTGAACTACTCTCTTCTTTCTTTGATGATGATGATGATGGTCAGTAATTATTTTTTATTTATCAAGCTTCATTTTTGTTTTGTCTTCCCTTTCATTTTATTCTTCTGCCTCCCACCGCTCTCAACTTTTTTTTTCTCTCTCTCTCTCTCTCTCTCCTCTCTTTCTCTTCTCTCTTTCTCCTCTCTCTTTTCTCTCTCTCTCTCTCTCCTCTCTCTCTCTCCCCTCTCTCTCCCTCACTCTCCTACTTCTCTATTCTCTTAATTACACCCATCTCTTCTCTCTTTGTGTCTGCTTATTCTCCTCTCCTGTCTCCCCTTCTCTGTGTGCATGACTGTCCATCTTCTTGTATTATGTAGGTCAATACTCTGATCAGCATGGCTTCTGAATTCAGCTCTGCAGAGGGCGTATGTGAAGGAGACGACTGTACGGCGAATGCAGATCTGACTTTCTACGTGAAGGAGGAGAAGAAGCTCTGCCATGACTGCGCCTCTAAAAAGGAATGCTTCGGAAAAGCAAGAAAGGGTGGGCCTAATCTGTATTGTGAGAAACATGATAAACATATTGATTGGTATTGCAAAACACACGGCGTAGCTTTATGTATTTCATGCGTTGTGATAGATCATCATGAAAAGCCTTGCGTGCGACAGGATTTAGAGGACGCAATTATGGAAAATAAAGCTAAGCTCAACATTCTAAAGAAAAAGGCGATGGAGAAGTTGGAGTTATGTCGAGTCCATGGAAAGCACATTCGTCAGTGTAGACAAACCGCCGACGAACATCTGCAAAGTATCAAAGAAGAGGTTGATTCCGTAATCGAAAAGGCGATTGCAGGCGACAAAGTCAGGGAACAGAATGATGCAGCTAAAATTGACCTGGAGATTGATGGGAAAAACCAAAAACTTCAAGAGGAGATTCAAAAGATCCAGGAAAAGATTCGAAAGAATAATGAGGAGAGAGAGAAGCGACGCCAAGAAAACAACACAAATGCAGAGAAAAGACAAGAACCAATAAATAATAAACAATGCGATCTTCATGCTGACATTCAAAGCATCGCTCAAGAGATCGAGAGAAAGATTGGCGATTTGGAGAAATCATGGAAAGATGACACGAAAAGCACAGAGAATGCAAACCAGACACTTGACTCGGTACTCGAAGACGATCAAAATATTGTTAAAGACGGGCATCGTGTGAATACATCAGTGGGTGATACACTAACAAAGCCACTGAATGAGGGTGAGGTGAAAGAAATGAATCGTGTTGTATCAGATGTGAGGTTTGTGAAGGGTGCTGGGAGGGAGATGATATATGATGGGAAGATTGATGGGTATGATGGGGAGTGGAAGCTCGTTGATACAATCAGTGTCAGAGATCAAATCACATCACCGGTCATTATGGGATACATAGATGAATGCAATGTGATCATCACAGATATCCGATCAGGTAGTGTACATACATACTCGTTAAATTTGAACACTAAACATACTCAAATAGTGATAAACGGTAGTTATATATCATATGTTTGCTCCTGTGCAGTGCTGAATGGTGACACGGTAGTATGCGGTAAAGTGTACAAAGGTAGACCAGAAAAGAAGTTGAATGGATGCATCAGTGTGTATGACAGACAGTGGAAGCTCATCAATTACGTAACTATACCAAGAAACACGACTGATAATATCACACAGGTGGATGTTGCAGCTGGCAAGGATGGGATGATCATCGCTGCTGAAGAGGGTCAGTCTAAGATATACGTCATCAACCCAGCTAACGGTAAGATTATCAATACCATCACGTGTAAAGATAATATAATGATGCGTGATATGCTTTCATCAGGCTACTTCATCGCTCGACCCTCACCACCAGATCGCAGAGCGCTCATCATTGACAGAGAGGGTGCTCAAAGGGAAATCCCCCACAATGATGTCACCCTGAATGTCTGCGTTGATCCTAATACTGAGGACCTCTACGTCATGACATCAGACGAGGGATTCAAAACGTGTGTGATTGATCAGGTGATGAGTGAGGGTGCTATGAAGAAGAGAAGAGTAGCATCATTCCCTCTGTCAACAAAGGCGGAGAAGGGATTTGACTTGAGGAATCACCTTATTTATTCTCGAGTGATGATGACGTCATCCGGGAAGATGATTGCTTGCGATAGAGACAATATTCTCGTATTCAAAAAGCTATTCAGCCTCTAAACTAATCATAAACAATCTTTACATTTGATTTTAATCAACACTTTGGTAGAAGAATACTACATGTATTTCATCATTTACCTAATCTCATAAAAATCCCAATAAAGTGAAGAAAAATGTTTGAAGAGAATGTTGATTCGTAAAAATATTCAGCCAGCAATAATTCTTTCTTCATGTTCCCCTCCTATATCCGTCTCATTCAAACCTCTGAAATGCAAATATTCTTAACGGGTGAATGAAATAATTTTGACGAGGCATTTACAAGGATGTGTGCATTAAATTTGGTTACATTGCGAACATATTCTATTCCGAGGGTACCGTGGACAACAACATTTCCATGGCAGAGTTTTAGTCCCTAAATCCTGGCTCAATAAGTTGAGGACAATCCCGATATGGAGAACTGTGCAGATAATCATTGAAAAAGATATACAACATGTGGAAAGTCATATTGTTAAAAATATCTCAGAAAATTAGGAATATTCGCTGAGTATCCATTTTACGTTTACATTACAGGTTAAATCTACCCGTTCAGTACCAACGAACCGCGCGCGTCCCGGATTCGCTCTTTTATTAATTCACATGAAAAACTTCTTCCCAAAGTTTGAAGTCAGAATGGCAAAAGGCCCTGAATTTAGCATGAAAAATATACTGAAAATCAAATGTAAAAATGTATTGTGCCTTGCTGTAGTCGATTGTATCTCACCATATATTGTATGTATCAGTAACATTAATAATTTAATTTACGATTTGTTGTAAAACAAAATACGATTGATAGAAGGAGATACCATTAATTTTAAGGAGATAAAATTGATCTTAATTAGATATGTTACAGGGCTTTGAAGTGATTATGGCAGGAATCTAATTTCTCACAAATCGATATGAATATTCATGAGGAGTGTTTGTTAGTTTGATATCGAGAGTTGTGTGGTCAGACTCTTTGAAAATCCTGGAGTCAAATTTCTTGGAATATACGCTAGACAGTGTGAACACACCTATATTCAGCGTAATTAATAGCTTTCGAGTTATTACATACAAAATCAAATGTTTGATGAACATATTTTTGAATAGACCACAAGTCTGGATCAGCGATTTGAACTTTGTTATTGTTATTACATGTAATATACATAGAATATAGTAATCTACAATATAAAAATAGTGTACAATAGTTTTCATCATGATTTCTTGAAGGATAGATAGCATGCATGATGGTTCATTCCTGGTTGTAGTTACCTTTTCATGTACATACCTCGGCAACTGGTGTTAAGTTTTGTTTTTTCAATGTCATTAATTCAATGTATTTTATGTCATATTATCATCTTTTAAAGTTGAAGCTATTTGAAATTGTATCTACGGAAACATTCTTGAAATTTCGCGAAAATGTAACAAAAGATACGTAATAGAAGTTTTAACATTATATACATTTATTTGCATTTCGGAGCTTTGCATTCCCGATGCTAAGAGTAGATAGTCTTTTGAATACTAAACGATGTGCTTCCTTGAAACTTTTGTTGTGAAAATGAAATCAATGTTTAATATTTTAATCCTTGGTGAATAAATAGCGTGTTTTGCTTCGTTTTGTATTTTCAATCATCTGCCACTAACTCATAATCATATAAAGTGTAAATACCTATGTAGGCTCATGGTTATGAATATCTGGTGTTAATTCCATTTTAGTATTGGTTTATTCTGACGCAAGGACTTTTGAATATTGACGGAAGGCAATTTTATTAGCTTTGTCCATCACTTTATGCGAAGGGTGAACATTACCACGATGTGAGACGTAGTGCGAACATGATTATACCAACTACTCTGGCGACGGAAAAAAAAAATCAAAGTGTGTTTAAAAGAGACAGTCTGAAATAACCATCCGTTCCCCCAAAAGGTTTTGTTATTGTACATCATTATGTTCAGTCCGAACTGTACAACTATCCTGATGTATCTAGTCTAAAACGATGTTTGTAAAATAGATCAAAGTACATAAGTTAGTGAAATGCTCATGTGTTATCACTGTACGTATGCATTTCAATGTAGATTTTTTAAATACCGAAGTTGTATAAGTTGGAGTAAAATCGCTTCGAGGAATGATTATGTTTTATTTTCATTGTTGGACTATTTGGTCCGATTTACTGTTTAGAGTTATTAGAATATTAGACAAATTGATTCCTTGTTGTAAAGCATGAGTATTATCTAGACTGTAAGTTTGTTTATTTCAAGAGTGTTGATAACGTGGACACGGCATAACTTTCATTTGTTTTGCATGAAATATTTGCCTGTATCGTTAAACAGTTTTCATTATCTTTGAAGTGAAAGGTATTTGATGATTTGCAGCGCATCTGTAATCAAGTGTCATGCTTACATTTGGGAAAGATTTCTCCTCATAGTTTTCCCTTATATGGATTCATATGTTCTTCAATATTTATAAATATACAGATAGTGAAATACGTATCAAAGATATTTTCAGGGTTATTATTCTGCAAATGTATCAATTGCTTTTATAAGTTGGAGTAAAATCACATAGACGAATATGTTTCATTTACATTCTTGTATGTTTGTTTGTTTGTTTGATTTTCTTTTTTTACCTGACTACTCGGTAATTATTTGCGTACTAGATTTGTTAATATAGGCAGATAAATTGACAAAGATCAATTCCATGATATAAGAGACAGCCTGTAACAACCACTCGTTCCAAACGAAGGTTTTGTTATGGTGAGTCACACGTTCAATCTAAACTATTATACGTTGTAGAGTAATACGCTGTCTCTGTGTTATGCGTTATCATTGCATTTATGATTTCAATGTAGATATATAAATAATTTATATGTTGGAGTAAAATCGCTCGGCTGAATGATTATGTTTCATTTTCATTCTTGGTATATTTGGTCCGATATACTGTTAAGAGTTATCAGAAATATAAGAAAAATAGATCCATTGTGGTATAGTGTGAATTCAATCTATACTGTTTGTTTGTTACTTTCATTTTTCATGCATAAAATATATATCCCTGTATTGTAAAATATCATTTTGAAGTGAAAGGATTTTTTTTTTATAGCGTATATGTAATCGAGTGGAATTGCTTACAGTTGGGAAAGATGTCTCATAATATTTTATACGTATACACAGTGTAGTGTAGTATAAAATTGCATTGTAGTTTTATATGTTAGAATAAAATCACGTAGACTAGAATGTATTATTTATATTCTTGTTTTGTTTGCTTGTTTGTTTGTTTTACCTTACTACTCGGTAGTTATTTGCTTAGTTGCTTGGTTAATATAGGCAGATTAATAGAAACAAAAGATCCATTCCATGATTAAAGAGACAGCTGCCTGAAACAACCACCTTTTCGAAATGAAGGTTTTGTTATGATGTGTCGCATGTTCATCCAAAAAACTATTATCCGCTGTAGAGTAAAATGCTGTCTCTAAAATAAAGACAAAAATTTAAAGCTTTATATTTAATGTACATACTGCTACATGAAATGTATTAAACCCGTTTGATAGTTATGGCAAAGCCTTTTCTTATGGTAGGATTTGTGTATATTACTGTTTGAATTCAATTGTTTGATCTGATAATATAAAACATGTATAAAATTAAATTTACAAATGCATAATGAAGATAAAATACATCAAGACAGCATGTATGTGCTGTAATAAACGTTATGTATATTCGACTAGCATAATTATCATTGTTGTTATTACCATTATTATAATTACTATGATTATTATCGTTATTATTATAATAATCATTATTATTTCTATCGTCAGTGTCGCTATCGTTATCATTATTCTCATCATTATTATTATCATTATTATTGATAATCATAACTCATCATTTCCTTTCATTAGATTATAATATCTAAATATTATTGTTTGATCATATATAATAATATTTCACATACATGTATATACAAGATGTAAAACTGAAGTACTTTTATTTACATCACTGGTTCAGGGTACAGTTTTATTTTAGTTTGTCTTGTAGGAAAGTAATGATATATATTTTCAGGTTTTGAGGTGGTGTGTCCCTTTTGCAGGCTGGAAGTATAAACTTGTGTGAATCATAATGGTGAACATGAGATAATACCAACTGAAAACCCCGTGAAAAGATTTGAACTGGTAATTGCCTTAATATGGAATTATATCGACCGTTAGGAATTTTCGCACCGCGTTTCGAAAATGTTGCGTAGAAAATACAGCTCATTTTATGTATTTTATTATCAAAGAAAAAAAGATGTCAGTCAGGCAGTCACTCAATAGTGTCTGACAGTAGGATTTTGAAAGTAACCAGATTTACTGGTATAATTTGAGTACTAGGACATCGATAACGTTGACAATTCACAGATGGGACATACGTGACATATTTACAACCCCTTCAAAGTTCTACAACATTCGATGTTGGCTGCAAAAGGGATACACTACCTTACACATCTAATGGAAGTACATGTAGAAAGACAGTACAACTTTGTAAGCAGAATATGAAAACTGTGTTTGTAGCATATTTTATATCATCAGCTGGTAGAGTATAATTTGGCAAACAAAGGATCGGATTGATAGCGGTATAAAGGATTAGTGCTTAAATGAGTGACTTTCCTTCCTTTAAAAAACAGTATCAACGTTGCTTGAATTCGCCAAAGTATTATTACACAAGGAAATATAATTAATTGCTTGCTTTCATTTGTTCATGTTCGGGAATTTTTCTTCTTTGAATGCTAGCTCTCTAATGAAAGATTATCACATATACACAGCGGCGTACGCAGGATTTTTTCAAGGGGGGGGGGGGGGGTTTTAAAATATTTTGCTCCCGAAAATTTGAAAATCGCGCCGGCCGAAAAGTCGCTCAGTTGGGGGGGGGGGGGGGGGGGGGGGGGGGGGGGGGGGGGGGGGTAAGCGGACACTTTTTTTTTTTTTTTGGGAGGTCCAAAAAAAATCGCAACGACTCAGCCAGTCGAAAAACGTCGCTCAGTGGGGGGGGGGGGGGGGGGGGGGGGGGGGGGGGGGGGGGGGGGTAAGCGGACACATTTTTTTTTTTTTTTTGGTCTCGAAATTTCATAATTTGACATTTTTTGTCGTTGGGGGGGGGGGGGTAAGGTCACCTTATTTAGGTTAGCCGTGGGTATAATTTTTTTTTTTTTTTTTTTTTTTTTAAATAATAAAAAAAAAAAAAAAAAAAAAACCAAGGGGGGGGGTTTTAGGTTTTTTTAGGGGGGTTTACATACATAAAAATACCAAAGGGGGGGGGGGGTTTGAACCCCCAAAACACCCCCCCTGCGTACGCCCCTGCATATACATGTAACAGTTTTTTTCATGCGATTGATTCAGATGTGGTTATTTTGTCAAAACAAAGAACTCTTGCTAAATATATTACTCATTGCGGATGTAGTATCAGGGGCGGATCTAGCTTTTTGCTAAGGGGGGGGGGTCGACCAAAATAATGACGATGCGAAGCATCGTCGACGAGCCGCGAAGCGGCGAGCCGATTTTTTGGGGGGTGTTTATTTGAACCCCGTAAGTGATGTTTTCCTGGCATCTATTAACACAATGGAGACCATAAAAAGCAGTGCATGATAACGTCTTTTTAAATCAAGTAACAGTTTAATACATAGTTATATCCAGAGTTATCATGTGTTCGGTTAAGTTACCAGATGAGTTGAATATCTTCTCACAATATTTGCACTTGAAAGGGTTTCTCTCCAGCGTGCGTTCTTTTTTCTTTCTTTTTTCTTTTTTTTCCCTTTTTTTTTTTTTTTTTTTTTTTGGGGCCGCCCAAGGGGGGGGGGGGTTGCAACCCCCCCAACCCCCCTCTAGATCCGCTTCTGTATAGAAAATAATATCGCTTGTGACATTCATTTGTCTCGTAATGTATGGTCAACATGGCGCACGAAACGTCGTGATCTTTTAGATCCCTTGTTGACCATACATTGCGAGACAAGCGAATGTTACTAGCGGCGATATTATTTTCAAAGAACTCTTGTTAATGATTTGGACTGTCCACGTTGTTTATCTCTCTCATGTGTCAGTTTTCTTTCTAAATAAAAGTACCCATCACTCCACGAGCAGCTCCTGACAGACTCGTTATTTCGTGTGTCACAAAATACATTCAATATGTTTTTTACATAATTATACCTCTCACTTTTTATTTATTTTCTTACATGTCTTTAACATACCACTATTGCAGTACACCCTTTCTCTCTCTCTCTCTCTCCCTATCTATCTCTCATATTTTCTTTCTTTCTTTCTCTCTCTTAATCTTTAACTCTCTCTCTCTCTCTCTCTTTCGTTCTCTATCTCTCCCTTTTTCTTACTACTTCTTTGTAACTCTCCTTTTCTCAGGCTCTTTCTCTCTCTCTCTTTCGTTCTATATTTCTCCCCTAGAAATCCCACACTTGTGCTTGTTACCATGGTTACTAATTTGATCTAGATTGTGACTTAAGGGCTGATCAGACATAAACTATAATGATTTGATAACACGACTTTTAACTGAAGGTACAACCGTCCATCCATGAAATTGCTTACATACCGTACACCACCTAAACACATACATTACAAAACTCACATACAATCATGTATATACCTTTTATTGAAACGTCTCATATTATTATCAACGTTAATTCTTACTCGGTTCTTAACAGCCGTGTATAATCATCTGACCCTATCTGTGACAAGGAATAGCATTCATCTTTTGATAAGCTCGTCAAAATTGAAGATCATCCCAGACAATTTTTAAAATAAGGGATCAAGCTTTCTAACACAAACACAAGACATCATAAACTTGATTGTATGATTGCTAACTTTATTACATCTCTCTCAAATGGCACCAGAGACTTGTATATACACATAGCACAACTGATCTTTAGTATACTACATTTTGCCGGAATTTAAGACTTTGGGAAGATCATATGAAGTTATTTTGTCCGGCATGTTCATAGTGATCATTACAATAATGCCTATGCACATATACATGACATGATTGACACATAATACTAATAATGCCTTTGCATACCATACAATAAATAGTCTTATTACATGATACATACAAATATTCAAAGTCATCTCTTGACAGTGATGCCTGTAATGTGATAGGAAAGAACACGTTTGGAAAGAACCAATGGTAGCACCGACAAAATAATTGGTAATTTTGACAAAAACCTATTTCAAGGTATGTTCTTTCATCTTTAGACAACTTAGAGCAGTTTTTAATATAAAAGTTACAGGCAATTACATGCAAAAATTACTTCTTATTTCATATGAAGACATTATGCATATAGATTCTGTATTTTAAAACAAATATTACCCAAACAACTTTAAATTGTAGGTTAACAATTCTTGCGAAGTTGATTATTAATTTTTCGACAAAATCAAATGTTACTGCTGTAGTACATCAATAGATAGGGAAAATGTGTTGTTGTGTTGGCAGCTGCCAAAAAATCCACTTAATCCACCAACAAAATACCACTTTTTGTATTCATGGATGCCAGCTAAGGTGTACTTACATCTAACAGCTCCCTGGATGTGATATTCTTGGATTTTATGTGGAAATAAACCTGAATTTGGGGAAATTGATCTTCATTGTTCATCTGGAGCTTTGTGTATATTCTCAGGGCAGTCCCACTCATAGCACTTCATGGTGGATCTCCATGAATTTTGTTTTTACTTGCACCAGGGTCTACTTTCGATTTCCTTCAAAGTTCAAGATTTCTTTAGTCATCATTCATGCAAGGATCTATTTACTTCTAATCAATGCATGACACGATACTTGACTGCTTAGCCTCTGATGTGGAATTTAAACTGCTTTATTTAAGCTTGTGTGGATTTTCCTTGATAGCTGTAGTCTACATGTGTACTGACCCTACTGATCTGTTCCTGCCAGCAAGTAATGTATGTATTATTAGTAGTAGTTCTTCATAATTAGATATTGTGTAATGGGTAGAAAGCCTAAATATCCTTGTGGAGTATGCTCCAGGGCAGTTACTACAAGGACTACAGGAGTACAGTGTGAAGGAACCTGTCTGAAATGGTTTCACGCTGAATGCATTGGCTTAACATCTACCGAGTATGTAGCATTTGATTCTAGCTCTATCGTATGGATCTGCAACCACTGTGGGGCTCAAAATTTGGCTCATTCCTGTCTCTCAAGCTTGCAACTCAGTCCAGACACCAACAGGTTTGGAGTGCTTGATCCTGATGGCCAAAATGTCATCAGCGAGGAAAACTCAAATTCATGTAGGCCTACATGTGACTCATCAAACCCATCATCTCCTGGTTCACCCGCCTACTCATCGTCGCCCCAAAACATCAAGCAAAGGCGGTCTAAGCACAAACCTCGACCTAGAGTGCTAAGATTTCTCAATGTGAACTGCCAGAGTATACGTGCTAAGATGCAACCATTTTCCATCTTGGTTCATCAACACAACCCTGACATAGTCATTGGTACAGAGTCCTGGTTGTCTGATGGCATCAACAGCAATGAAGTATTCCTTGATGAGCAATACAGCATCCTACGTAGGGACCGTCCAAATGACCCACATGGAGGGGTGTTTATTGCCACCAAGACTGATTTGATCGTTACAAGAGAGAAAGAACTGGAGACTGACTGTGAGATACTGTGGTGTCGTATTGAAATGGCAGGGAGCAAAACACTTCATGTTGCAGCTTACTATCGACCAAAAGAAGATGATGAAGTCAGCCTAGCTGAGCTGCAACGGTCTCTTTCCAGGTTAGATAGAAGACACCTGGTTGTACTCGCAGGAGATTTCAACCTACCTGGATGGAAGTGGGATGGCCCTTATGTTGGTCCCTGTGCTTACCCTGCCCTTCATCATCAGTTTGGTGAAATTATAAACGATCACGGTCTTACCCAACTTGTCAAAGAGCCTACTCGACAAGCGAACACTCTTGACTTGATACTTATCAGCAATCCAACCTTGGTCAACTCTGTGAAGGTAGTGCCTGGTATCTCGGATCACAACTGTCCAGTTGCTGATATAGACATGTCACCCCCACGAAGATACCAGCCAAAGAGGAAAGTTCTTATGTACAAGAAAGCAGACTGGGAGGGCTTTGCAGAACTCATGCAACATGTGGCAGACTACATATGTAGCAAGTCATCAAGTGCATCAGTCCATGACCTGTGGCAACTCTTCAAGAGTGGAATTGAAGGGGGTATTCAAACATTCGTCCCCCACAAGATGCTCAAACAGAAACAAGACTTGCCATGGATTACTAGCGGTATCCGTAAACTCATCTTTAAGAGAGATAGGTTACACAAGCAAGTGACCAGGCTCAGGAAACAGAACATGCTCGTCCCTTTCCCGCTTGAGACAGAATTGCAGCATTTGAAACGCCTCATCCAAGCAGAATCAAGAAAGGCATATTGGAGCCATCTTGAGTCAATCTTCACTGCTGATGGTCCCAATGAGTACGAGGGAATGAAGAGGTTCTGGAAGTTTGTGAAGAACAATCGTACTGACCGCTGTGGGATACATACTCTGAAAACTGATGAGCATACTATCACTAGCCCCCAGGACAAGGCTGAAGCACTGAACAATCAATTCAAGATGGCTTTCACCAATGAAACTGATGTTCCCGCTGATCTCCTTCCTGAAACATCTCCGTATGACTCCATGCCAGACATCAACATCTCAACCGAAGGCATTGTTAAGATGTTAGAGAAGTTGAAAGTCCGGAAAGCCCCGGGACCAGATGGAATACCAGCATTGGTACTCCGCAAGCTTTCAAGAGTGGTAGCTCCATCTCTGCGTGCCATCTTTGAAGTCTCATACAGGACCAGTGAAGTTCCAGATGATTGGCGCCTTGCGAACGTGGTCCCCATCTACAAGAAGGGAGATAAAACAGATCCGGAGAATTACCGCCCAATCTCTCTCACAAGTATCATCTGCAAAATGATGGAGCACATATTTGCAAGTAACATCATGGGTCATGCACGCAGAAACAGTATCCTCTGCCCACTTCAACATGGTTTTCAAGCTAAGAAGTCGTGTGAACTCCAACTGACTGGCTTTGTCACCGACCTCCTGAACAACATGGAGGACAACAAACAGACGGACATAGTAATCACAGACTTCAGTAAAGCCTTCGACAAGGTTGGTCACCAGAGGCTTCTGAAGAAGATGGAATACTATGGTGTGAGAGGCCACAACATTGACTGGATATCCAGTTTTCTCTCCAACCGTAAGCAGCAAGTTGTTCTGGATGGTCATACGTCATCAACGGTAGAGGTCCAGTCAGGTGTGCCTCAAGGGTCAGTACTCGGACCCTGCCTCTTCCTTTTCTACATTAATGACCTGCCAAACCAACTTTCAACGAAAGTCAGACTCTTCGCCGATGACACGGTTCTGTACCATTCCATCCAGACACCTGAGGATGCAGACTTGCTACAGCAGGATCTTGATCAGCTTTGTAGGTGGTCAAGCAAGTGGATGATGGCACTAAATCCAAAGAAATGCCAGGTCATAACTGTCTCCAGGAAGAAGACCAAGTATATCCATCATTATTCACTCAATGGAGAAATCTTGGAGTCTGTGTCAGCTGCCAAATACCTTGGCATTACTCTCACTGCTGACCTCAACTGGACACAGCATGTATCTGCCACTTGCAAGAAGGCAAACAACACCCTAGCCTTTCTTAGAAGGAACCTGCGTGTCAACTCCACTCGGCTTAAGACTACAGCATACCAGGCTCTCGTTCGCCCTCTTCTTGAGTACGGGAGTGCTGTCTGGGATCCACACACCATCAAAAGTGTAAACCAGTTGGAGATGGTCCAGAGACGAGCAGCGAGATATGTTCTCAACCGCTATCATCATACATCTAGCGTCTCTGACATGCTGAGTCAACTTGGATGGATCTCCCTCCAGAAGAGAAGAGAGCATCAACGTCTCACCTTACTGTACAAGATGCACTACTCTTTGGTTGACTTTGACATCCACCACTACATCCAACCGGCAACAGTCGTAAGAACTACAAGATCATCTCGTCCTTACTGTTATCGTGTCATGCAGTCACGAACAGAGCAACATATTCACTCCTTCTTTCCTCGCACTGTTCGACAGTGGAACGCTCTCCCTCTTGAGGTTGTCCTGGCTCCATCAGTGGAAGCCTTCCAGCGACAACTAAAGACCGGGGGGAAGTAAATTCCGGCAATTTTTTTACTGGCACTATGTATATATACACCTCTCACCTGCACACCCGGACATCCCCATGTCGCCACACACATGCACTCGCACACATCTGCAAGAATCTTCAGCAGTGAAGGAGGCAGATTATTTTGAAGAAGAAATTGATAATTCAAGTGATAATTCTCATGAAACACAATTCACCACTTAATGTCACAGGCTTCTTTAAATAGTTACACAAGAGTAAATTGATTATACGATCAATATTTACTTACAATTTACGGTATACAAAAACCAGTGAAAGGTTATAAATCACATTGCATTATTCCTTTCTTCCATTTCCCTCCTCTACACGTGTCATGCCAATGTCTTAAATGGTACACCTTGTTTTTGAAAAACAAAACCATTGTAAGACAAACATATTCTAAAGGCCTCCACCACTATGCTAATAGGAATTTCTTAGTAAAGCTATGGTCACAAATCAGAGAAGCGACCGACCGATCAGTAGCCTGCTCAGTCGCTGCTGGAATTAGGCATCGCCCAGCGATTAGGTCGGTGCCCGGGCGGCGACCGCCCAGGCACCGAGCGTATTTTGGGCGGCGAGTGCAAAGTGAGCAGGCGCCGCCCACATTTTAACTCCGCGCTAAAACTTCAGCGGCGACCGAGCGATGCCCTAAAAACGAGCGGTGCCTGGGCGGCCGCCGCTCGGTGGCCGGCCAGCCGCCGGGCAGAATTGGTTAAAAACTCGCCGCTCGGCCGCTGAGCAGGCTACTTTTGGGTAATGTGACTATAGCATTACTTGACGAACTTCATGACAAATATTAGACTGCCTTTATATTTGATCAAATATGGTGAACCCAAGTAGACTCATGGTCAGACGTGAGTAACTTAATTTCTGTCAAATTCATTCTGGTTAAATTGAAAATTGGCCAAAACTACTTCATTGTATAATCAATCCCACTTGAAGGATGAATATGTAACTTAAATACAACCAATCGATTTAAAACAGACATAGCAAATCTCACCTGTTCATCTTCCCATGCTAATACATAATGCAGCAGGAGTAAAAGTAAGACTACTTCTTATGTATTCGTTACCATTGAATTTGCTACAGAATAGGCTCGTTCACACATAACATTTAGTGCGATTTAGATCGCGATGCAAAGATTGATTTTTTGGGGGGCGACAATTCACACACAGGTAGAATTCTCGCTCGACGGCAAGAACTTCCGAACTGCACATGCGTGAATCTCGACGGTGGATTGACCCAACGTCGCGCTTGGAATCCTGAGATCAAATAAATCGATTCTCAATACCATTCAAACACATAGCGCCCGACAAACTATTGCAATTTTTCTGACAAATTACAAAATTTACTGCGAATTGGATGAATTCGCGAACATTAGTGAAATTATTCTGTGCAAACACGCAAAAAAAAATGGATCGCGATCTCCATTGTTTTCTGTAGGTGTGAACGCCCCTAATATTGTACAGCGGCGATCAGGGAGGGTTCGAAGTCCACGCGCTTGCGTAATGTTCGTCTACTGCCTTATTCATGAATAATTCATAAGGCAATAGGTCGGCAGGTACGAACAAAATATTCGGGGAAAGGGAAAAACCCTACTATTTTATTTGTCTATGTGGAAGCCATAGGGGGAGCCGATGGGGGGTGGGGGGGGGGGGGGGGGTGGGACAAGGGCCAAGCTGGGGGTTTGGCCGGGCCCTCGGCCGGGGATAGGGGGAGTGAATAAGTGGGATTCATACATAGAGAAATAAGAGAGAATATCTTTTTTAATCACGATCAGAGTCTCACTAAAAGTGCGCTTATAAACAAAAATGATCGCGATTATTGGGAGACCATTTTGCACTGAACAAGAGCGAGCACTTTTCAAAACGTGAGACATTTCGCTGAGTTTGAACGGTGGCAAATAAAAGTGAGAATAGAATCGCGATCCAAATCTCACGTAATGTATGCGTGTGAATGGGCATCAAGCCTCTTTATGACGAGCAAACGGCACCAAAAAAAAAAACCCGCCGCAGACAAAACGGCTTTGGAAAACGCGGAGCGGATAATTTATTATACTACAGACTACCTTTGTTATATCTTCTAAAACTGGTGCAGAGTTTAAATGGTAGTGTTTACATTATCTTCTCAATTTTGTGCTATAGTTGAGAATACAATATTTTTTCACTTGTAATGAAATGAATACAAATCGCACCTCAAAAAGTCACAATACACAAGATTGCACTGTGTAAACTCAAACTGATTTGAATTGAATTGGGTTATTAAGGTCAGAATGTAAATCTACATGTAGACCATGTTTGGGCAGCAAAGATTGTTTTAAAGGCACGTTGGTGTCATCTTTTTTTAGAGCAGTAGTATACCTCCTTCCCGATATACAATTTTGTCAGTTGATATATTTTTGTAATGTACAACCACTGAGCTCTCCATTCTGACAAAATTTAGTACATGGGACCTAAGGGAAACATTTGACCCCAGTTCTTAGGGGCCGTCTGACTCCTCATCCCGACGGAAATTGTTGTCAGTTTATTGTGTTCTGTAATGTCCAGTCATAGTACTCCATACTTAAATTGTGTGGTAGATGAGGTGAAATCGAGCTGACTTTGGGTTTCTGTTTTTAGGCGCTCTGGGGGCTTAACCCGACGACTAAGGTCAGATTGAAAATATTTTTTGTCAGTGAGTTAGATGGTCTAATGATCTAATGCTAAAACAGTCCTTTGAGCCCAGTTTTCGATAAACTTGTTATCAATAACAAGTGTCAAACAGTTGGCACAAATTTGTTCATAGCCAATCAAATGCAATAATTTCAGTAGCTTATATCAAATGTTCTACCTTGTCACTTATTATGTATTATGAACCAGGGTCCCAATGAAAGCCTCTTATCATTATTACTTATGCCGCGCTTTTCCCAGAAGGCCCAAAGCGCTTACAGTGAATGAAAATGAAAATTACATTAATACATTAAATAAGAAAAAATAATCTTAAAACTACAAACAGGCCTTTCTGAAGGTAATGGAGACTGCCTAATTATAAATGGTGATCATTCCAGTATTTTGAAGCAGATACAGTAAATGTCCTATCACCGGCTATAATGTGCGGGTAACTGAATACTATGTGAGACGGAGGACCACTGGCTGACTCCAATGCCCTGGCAGGTGTATATAAATTCAAACAGGTACCTAAATATTGTGGAGCTTGATTATTGAGTATTATGAAGACAAACAAGAGTAATTTAACAATTATTCTTTGTTTCAAAGCTAGAACCCGGTGAATGATCTCAAGAATGTCGGGCTGAGATGGATGGTCCCTAGAAATCTGAAATAGCAATCGGGCTGCCTAATTTTGTAGCCGTTGCACACGATCCAATTTAGTCGAGGGAATGAAAGAGAGAAGGCCATTACAATAATCAATACGGGATAGAACTACAGAACGCACAGCATTATGACAGGCAGACTGGTATATATGAAGTGCACTGGTGCCTATCAATCGTGTCAATTTTTTCTTCACTTTTTGCTTGCTATACTCAGGGGCGTCGCTAGAGGGGGGGGGGGGGGGGAGGGTAGGGGGGATGAGAGCCACCCAACTTACATGATATTGTCAGTAAAATTGCGCTGCCGTCGGGAAAATGAGAAAAGGGGGAGGGGAAAAAGAGAAAATAAAGGAAAGGAAAAGAAAGAAAGGAGAAGAGAAGAAAGAAAGAGAAAAAAAGAAAGGAGAGGAAGAAAAAAAGGAAAAGAAAAGAAAAGAAAGAAAATAAAGAAAGAAAACAAAAAAAATGAAACAAAATAAATAGGGGACGAAAAAGAGGAGAGAGAGGGGTAAGAGCATACGAGATGAGGGGTTGGAGTAAGAGAGAGAGAGAGAGAGAGAGAGAGAGGGGGGGGGGTTGGGTTAAGTTATCTCGTCGATGGAGCGGGAAAGATACGCATGTATTATGTTGCTGTATCGGGTCATCTGTGTCCGGCCGCTAGGCAGGGATAAAAGCGATAAATTCGACAAGAATCTTGTCTACTGGCTATACTGCTCTTCTGCAATGTGTGCATGCATGCATGTCAGATGCTATTGAATTTGTAAATGCATACTTTACCAAACGCATGAGGTGCCTATTATTCTTGTCATATGTTTTTCTTCTCTTTTTGTAGAAACGCAAAGGGCGAAAGGCAAAGGGCACAGTAGTTTGAAATTCGACGGGAGGGAGGGCTAAAAGCGATAAATTCGACTAGAATCTTGTCTACTGGCTATACTGCTCTACTGCAATGTGTGCACGCAATGTCAGATGCTATTGAATTTGTAAATGTATTAGTCTACCAAAGGCAAAAGGCACATTAGTTTGAAGTTTGACGGTAGACAACCAGACGCCATTTTTGATTGCACGAATTACGGTTAGATATTGATGGATTGTTCTTCTTCGATCAACGTTTAAATTATCGAAAGAGTGTCTACGTGGTCAGCTTTCTGTGAGAATTTACATCGCAAAGGTTCGAATAGCAGCTTATACGTGAATTGAATTTTGAATGGTCGGCATTCTTTAAAGGTAATACAGAGTTTTGGTATTGGGTCATGAATTTGGTTCAAATGAACATAATTGGAAGCATATGCGATCTTACATTATTCAGTGATCGTTGTTGCGGTTGAAATCGAGTCTAAAGTTATGAAATCGTATGTAATAAACTCTTTATGTTGTATAGCTCCCTCTCAAGGTCATGATGTTAATTAAGCTATAAAACAATGTTTCTTGACTAAAATCGACCGATTAGCTATCCCCGTTTGGAAATTATATATCACAACTAAATATTCTGAGATTTTCATGGTCGCAGCTACCATTGTACGGTGGTAGGCGCTTTTTGAAATTTATCAACATTTACCGGGAGCACCGGTAAATTTTTATATTCCATTTTTCTCAAAAGTAGAAGTGGTTTAGGGCCTAAGTTTTCTAGTGCTTATAATACTTCCACATGGGCATCCAAATATATCAAAATTGTAAAAAATCACTATCCACCCAATTTTCGAAATTTCCCAAAACTTTGTATTACCTTTAACTTCTTTCTCTCTATTGTTAAGTCTCCAGCTAAAGTCAAAACTGAGCCAAGTAAGAATGGGAATATACCAATAAACATTTTAGGTCAGCATCTGCAAAACATTTAACCAGCTCCTTACAGTATATTTACTTTATATTCATGACAATATTTCTTAATGCATGGTGTACCTATAGTATTCATAATTAATAAAGTTTTTTTCTCCAAACAAACACTCAGTTTAATACTTTCACAAGTACCACTTTCGGAATCACCTATGTGATATTACAACAAACACACAGTACACACTTCATTAATTAAAGCGATAATATTCTACTCAACATATTTTGAGCACATCAAAATACTTTCTACATGCAGACCTGTCTACATGTATCATAACTCAATCATAATGCATAACTTAGTCTTTGTGAAACACTCCCCAGGACTATCAAGTTGTCCTTTACAAAACCTACGATGTATTCACCGATAGCTGAATAATAATAATAATAATAATAATATTAATAATAACGTTTCATTTACCCAGGGTAGCCACTTCAGTTATGACACTGCTCTTCCTGCGGGCCCTGCATAAACATAAACATGTTATTACTATTACTACCCTTCTCCAATCTAATATGCCGAGCGCCTAGCTAGAAGGCAGAAGGTCCCATTGTTATTATAGCCTAGTTATAAGTCTTTGGTATGACTCGGCCGCGGTTCGAACCCACGACCTTCCGTTCATGAGGCGGACGCTCTAACCACTGAGCCACCATGACCGGTATAAAATGTATAAATTTAGTATTATAACGAACAACTCGTAATACTTCGTGTATTACTCAAACAAATAGTTTATTTTTCGAATTGCAACAGCTTCTGAATTGGAATTAACCATCTACCTATATTTATAATAATTCCCCCCATATACGTAATGGTATAGATTTTGGATTACTAATATTTGTAAGAGTATTTTTTAAGTCTACTCCCTATCAAATGTTATCGGCTTGTGCTTGGTCAATCATTTTGCAACTTGCACCTGATTGGTTGAAACTTTCTACCAGCCGGAAGGACCAGGTAGCAAAATTGTGTTTCTTCTTTGAACTGTCTGACCGGTGGATTTTTACTCTTCTGGGTGCGAAGGGCTCGTTACAATATGGACTTTTAAATGTGCACGTCGACATAGTGGACTGCTACGTGTGACGTTCTTTTAAAGCACTGGCAGTAACTTAAAAGAAGTCAGAGTGCTTTAAAAGGACGTCACATACAGTGTATAGCAGTCCACTATGTCGACGTGCATATCTAAACGTCCCTAGTGAAAGAGATTACTGAAGCGATAACAAGTATGAAATGAAACCTAATAAAGCTCCAGGGTTCGACGGTTTAAGCGTAGAATTCTTAAAAGAATTTTGGTCAGAAATAACTGACCTAGTTCTTCATAATTTGAATGAGGCTTTTTGAGAAAGGAAATATCAGTTATTTACAAAGGAAGTGCGTTATTGCTTTATTGTTAGAGGTAGAGATGAACGAAGTTTTAAGTAATATAATAGAATAATACTATCGGAAAACACAATACGTCAACTGGCTGACGATATGAATTTTGTTGTAAAAGACGTTAAATCTAGAAGGAAGGTAATGAATGTGATTGAAAACTTTGAAAGGGTACCAGGAATACATTTAAATACGAATAAAACTAAAGCCATATGGTTGGATAAAACTTCTCCCTCAGAGACAATAAAGAATATAAGTTTGTGTGATACTTTTTTAAAAATCTTTGGGTATATACTTTAGTAAGAATAAATCTTTGAGTATGAATATGAATTGGTCGCAAGAAAGATTCATTCAAATACGATAGCTTTTAAATTCTAGGAAACGGAGGAATATGACATTAAATGGGAAAGCACTTATTTGAAAAGGTCTTGTGATTTCGAAATTGATTCATACAGCTCAAATTTTATCGTGCCCTGTAGAATGGTTAAAAGCGTACGAAATGTTATTTTATGATCTTTTAATGGGGTAATAGAGCGAAAGTGAATAAAGGAAAACATGATAAATACTCTTCAAAATGGAGGCATGAATATGGTTGGCATTTGTACACAATGTATGTCGTTAAGAATTAAAAAAAGTTGTTTAGCTTCCTGAGTTTTAAAGAACTCCTTGAAAAAGGGGAAATTGACAATTTTTCTAAAGTATTGGATTGAACAAATGGGAAGGATTATATCATTTTAAATTGTAAATATTTACCAAAAAATGTGACTTCTCATAGAGGAAAAATACCTGATTTCTATTGTGATTTATTTTATACGTGGTTTAGTAAAGCAAGTATATTATGTACAAATTATACAATCCACCTATGGAAGTGTCACGAAAGAAATGATTTGGTTAAATCGTGATATCAAATTTAAAGAAAAAGCATTTTTGTATACAAATTTGATAAAATCATATCTTTTTTTAGGGGATATAATTATAGTGAAAGGAAATAGATTTTTGACAGTCAAAGAATTGAAAAATAAACTAATTTAGTATGATGGTAGATGGTACTATGGTAAAGTGAATATGTCAAAATACGAACCGTTATACAGCATAGATGGAGGCAAATGATAAAATATGGGAAAAACAGTTGATGATTTTAAAGATTACAAACGTAAATCAATGACATATTCTAATTTGAATTTGAATAGTTTTGGAATATCAATACACTGTATTACTGTGAATTGTTTTCATACGGAAGTCGTAAAATTGATTAAAAAACCATCCAGACCAGTTTATTTTGGGAACAAAACGATACATAATTTTTTTCCTATGATATGGGATTCTCTGTGGTTACCTAAATTGAAATATGTTCGTGTTAATTACTTGATACAATTCAACTTTAATTATATGTATAATATTTTACCAACACCTCTTAATTTATTCAAATGGAGAATCAAAGAAAAAAAAATTGTGTTAGTATTGTAACAAACCTGGTACCATAATACTATATATATACAGATATTGACTGCCTAGAGGGGCAATATAACATTTGAGATCCTCGAGGGGAGTTATATTTTTTTGTTGAGAGACATTATATTTTTCCGAAGCGCGTAGCGCTATGGAAAAATATAGTATTCCGAGACAAAAATATAACACCCCGAGGGAAATTGAAATATTATATTGTTCCCGAAAGAAAAAGTCAATATTTTTTTATATTAAGATGCCCTATATCAGATACAAAATAAGATAAATAGAAAAAAAATAAAAGTAATATCAGAATTGTGCCGACTCACCATTTTTAGTTTTTATTATAGATCTAGTCTAGGCCTGATTGTAGAATGCTTTCTTGATTCCAGTGGCAGTGTCAGATGTTAATAAATCCGCAAATTTGTTGTGAAATCATTTCCATAATTATGGTGCTGTAGACAGGTCTAATCGTAGAGTGCCTTCTTGATTCCAGTGGGAGTGTCAGATGTTAAGAAATCCGCAAATCTGTGATGAAATCCAACTGTACAGTATTTCTAAACAGAAACAAGCTCAACTAAACACGCAAATTCCAACTCCGCAGTAAAAGTTGGCTTGTAACTCAAAAATATTGGAAAATCCAGTTATTCCTAATATGTCTGTCTAGATCTAGTATCTAAATAGTTCTGGGGACTAGACTAAGTACAGGTAGTCAAAATCAGATTAATTTTAAAAGTTGACATTACAATTATAAAAATTGTACTGCCGCTTCTTGTCCAAGGCTAGCTTGTTAGAGACAACATTTTATTTGTGGTGATGACTGAGATTGTGAGCTTTGTGACAATGCAGTTTCTTCTGTGTGTTGTACCGACACGAGAGCTGCAGTGCTAGTACTAGTACTTGGTCCTGGTCCTGGACTAGTAGTAATACTATTACTAGTCGGATGAATGCTAGCAGAAGTGGATGGTGCTGTAGATGGGCCAGCTATTTCATCACTAATTGATGAAAGGCATCTGCTCATGCGTCTTTTTTAGCTTCATCGACATAGGAGTAGGTCTAGTGCTTGATGCTACTTTCGGACTTGTGTCCGGATAAGAACATTATGTGTCTGGCTTGGAATCCACTTGCGTCTAGGACATGAATAGATTTTGCGCGTAGGCAGTGCTTTGTGTAGACTATTGATGTCTGTGCTTCAAGAGATATTTTCTTCATTTTTTTACCCAAAGTGTTCTTGCCGGCGAGAGAATTGCAGTAACACACTTGCTCATTGGTTTCCAGGCTCGTCTTTGGACGCTGAAAAAAGTCACTGCATGCTGGATTAAGATGAGAAAAGTATTTAAGAAATGATTCAACACGACAGTCGGGCTTATGATTTTCGTACATCCTTCCTTGTTGACTGCGCGAGTCATCGAGAGATTCTCCTCGATGATTTTTTTTTCAGTTTGTCACTGGCAAGGTAGGCCTACATGTCTTATTTGTTGAATCAGTCACGACTACAAAATCTGTTTTGGAAAAACTGCGTAAGTTTTCTCTCCCACGATTGCAGAAATGCATCATAATGTCTATGAATACTTTGTTCTGAAGCCCGCGGGGAGTATTTACATCCGTTGATGTTGATGACTTGATTTTCAAAAAATCCTCCTTTGTAACGGGATCTTTGTGATCAACATACCCTTTTCCTTCCTTCTTTATTTTTATGAGAACGGCGTGAAACAAGTTCTTTGAACTGTGGGTCATTTACAATACCAAGACGGAAATCACTCACTTTTCTGAAATGTCTCTGCAATCCATATCGCAGTGTTATTACGGAGTGGACCGCTTACTGTATAATTTACCATTCGATCTACAAACCTCTGCATAAATTCGAAGATTGAAACTTACTCAGTTCAGTTGCTATAATTGTTTCTAAAATTGTAAATCCTTTGTGTTCACTGTAGTGTAAGCTTTCAGCACATTATCATCTACATTGATGATTTTTTTCAGTAGAAAGATAATCTTTTTCTTCAATTATTAAGGCCAATTCTTACTCACCAAGCGAAGAGAATTTTTCTTTGTTGCACTTTCATATTTCGCGCTGCATAAAATTTCACAATTCTTTTGTTTTCTTCAGATTTATATGTGTTCTTGATCCGACTTCATAACATGTAAAGTAGAATATCATTTTGCATTCCATACCTTGCTTTCAGGGAAGTAGATTATCTCAATCACAAGAAAGAAGGAAAAACATGAAATTTGATGTACAAAAGGCATGGAGAGTTGTCCACAGATGATGTCATCAAATTAAATATCGCCCTCTAGTGACTAGTCATTTCAAAAAGCTCTAACTTCCTTATTCCTTGCCCGATTTTGTTAAAATTTTTACTGATTTTATTCAAATCTTTTAAACTATACAATAAAAGTAACTTAGTATGAAGGTTTTGGTTCCCTTTAATGCGTGTAGATATGTGCGAAGATGCTGTGTACGTGCATGTGTATACAGTGCATTGAACTTGTAGTGTGAGCTTGAGGTATTACGTAAATTACGTCATACCTCGGGATATAACAGCGTTATATTCAGAGGTATGACGTAATTTACGTCATGTTGGAAAATATAACTCTTCTTTTCCTTGTTGCGATGGTCATGTGACAGCATTTCGACCAATCGCACATCAGTATCGATATAGAAAATTTAATATATGTATTTATTTAATGCGAACAGATTTATCTATTTTGGAACTTTATTGAAATATTTCTATGTAACTCCTTCTGTATGAATTTTAAATTCTCACCCATTTGTGTTGTAAATGGTTTTCATGACGCAAACGAAAATGCAACAGATATTAATTGACTGCTTCATTATGCTTTATTTGCAATTTATAAAGTGATTATTGTAAATAAATTTAATAAAAATGTAGCAACAAAAATAATAAGCAAATATGTTGATGAAAATAAAACTAAAACAACAAATGTGAATACTACTAAGTGGATAAAGATAATTAATGAATCGCAGGAAATGCATCTACAATCTGCTTTCAAGTAAATACAGATAAATAATTTGATCTCATTTGAACACGAGAAGCTTGTTATAAATATATATTTATGATGTTATCCTTGATTTTTTTATCTGAATAAAGATAAATAAATAAATAAGTTGGAGATATGAATTGATATCAAATTGCTTTGATATGTTTCTCAAAGTTGATTCCAGAACAAAAGAATAAATGAGAAATAAAACAATAGACATAATGAGCAAAAATTTAAAATAAAACACATGACTAAAACAAATAAATAGATAGGGGAAGTGGATACAAGTACATGTACATTACAACCGACAATGCTCATGAATCACAATTAACTACTTAATGTCATAGGCTTCTTTAAACAGTTACATCAAAGTAAGGAAATTATACGATCATTATTTAATTATAATTTATGGTACACAAAAACCAATAAAGGATTTTAAATCACATTGAACTTTTTTCTTCTTCCAATTCCCCCTCTACACATAAAAAATTCATATGCATCCAATATTCGTTTATCTTACATTCTGAATTCCAGGTTACGTACAAGATGGCCCATACATCACCCCAACCACGTTTGATCAGCCCCGCCGAAGTCGTCGAAAACCTGACGTACAATGAGCTCATACCCGCCGTGGAACAAGGTCTTGGGAATTTTTCTAAAAGGAACGAAGAAGGAGGGGGAAGAGGAATATATCCACAGAAAACCAGAATGGACATTGAAGAGCATAATGGGTAAGACGCATGGAAAAAAACCATTTTTGAAATGTAATAGAGTTAAATTTTAAATGGTAAAGACCAAATCCGATGAAAAAAAAACTTGATAAAAATGAAAAAACTGTATGTAGATCTATGTAGAATAAAAATATAAAGGAATACAAAGTATTTACCCTTTCATTATTGCACACAGGCAAATTAATACCTTATTTTCAGCACCCCTCAAAATTACGGGTCAACTGAGGACGTGGACCCGATCGGTTCAACCTTATAGCTGAGGCGATGAGCAATCACCCCCCGGAAAACTACCCCCGTAGGACGATTACCCCCCGGAAAATTACCCCCCGAAGAATTACCCCCCGAGAAAAACTACCCCCCGGGGACAATTACCCCCCGAGGACAACTACCCCCGAGGAAAATTACCCCCCAAGGACAACTAGTGTCCATGGGGGGTAAATGTCCACCGGGGGTGATTGTCCTCGGGGGTAGTTGTCCTCGGGGTAATTGTCCTCGGGGGGTAAATGTCCTAGGGGGTAATTGTCCTAGGGGGAAATTGTCCCCGGGAGGGGGGGGGGGGGGTAGTTGTCCTCGGGGGGGGGGGGTAATTGTCGTCGGGGGGTAATTTTCCGGGGGGTAATGGTCCTTGGGGGGTAGTTGTCCTCAGTGGCTGATTCTTCGGGGGGTAATATTCCAGGGGGTAATTGTCCTTGTGGGGTAGTTTTCCGTGGGTAATTTTCGGGGGGAGGGGGAGTGATTGCCCAGGGGGTAATTGTCCTAGAACCTCTAAAGAAGTGTAAAGGGAAAAAGGGATAGAAATAAAAAGAGATGTTTATATTGCATAGTACACAGTAAAAACGCTGCTTTAAAAAGTGATCTTAAACAACAGTTGAACAATTTGTAAATAATGTTGCTCGAAACGAAAGTAATTTTGTTTAAACATTCGCTGTTTAAAATTTAAAGACTGCTATATTTACTATACGAGAGCTTTTAGACAGTGTTGTTTACATTATGACGTCATGTGTCACGTGCCAGTAAAGTGCGAGTTGGCTAAAACCTTTATTTCACATCATGGCCGACTAAGCTACCGACGCGCTTCTAGGTGACTGGGAATTCAATGGCTGAATTGAAATCACGTTTCTATTAACCAATTTGAAGTTTTTAACTGTACGTAAGTTCACTATGGAAGCTTAAAAGTGCCATTCAGATGATCATATGACAAGATCCAAGATATTATCATGTCGACATCTTTTAGAACAGATGATAAGATGACAAGATCTAGGATCTAATCATGTCGACATTTTTTTAAAACGGATGATCAGATGACAAGATCTAGGATCTCATCATGTCGACATCCTTTAGAAAAGATGATCAGATGACAAGATCCTGGATCTCATCATGTCGACATCCTTTAGAAGAGATGACAAGATCCCGGATCTCACCATGTCGACATCCTTCAAAACAGATGATCAGATGACAAGATCTAGGATCTCATCATGTCGACATCCTTTAGAAGAGAGAATAAGATGACGAGATCCCGGTTCTCTTCATGTCCACATCCTTTAGAACAGATGATCAGATGACAAGATCTAGGATCCGGGATCTTGTCATCTGACCATCTATTCTGAAGGATGTCGACATGATGAGATCCGGGATCTTGTCATCTGATCATCTGTTCTAAAAGGATGTCGACATGATGAGATCCTAGATCTTGTCATCTGATCATCTTTTCTAAAGGATGTCGACATGATGAGATCATAGATCTTGTCATCAGATCATCTGTTTTGAAGGATGTCGACATGATGAGATCCTAGATCTTGTCATCTGATTATCTGTTTTGAAGGATGTTGACATGATGAGATCATATAGATCTTGTCATCAGATCATCTGTTTTGAAGGATGTCGACATGATGAGATCCTAGATCTTGACATCTGATCATCTTGTATACAGTATGTCGACATGATGAGATGAATTATCTCGACATCTGGGTGGCACTTTTAAGCTGCCATAGTTCACAGTTAAAATTTTCAGTATTTGTACGCAAATGTCAGAATATAGGTAGACTTAAACTCGTCGCGTCATGCAGTGCGGCACTGATCGCGCACTATAACGTGTGCTAAATTCCTTGCCATAGAGATTGCATGCATCCCTATATATGCAGTTTATACGTGCGTGCAAAATGGGCACTGTTTTGGCGCTAATTCATAAATTGCAGAATTACCCTACCATATTGTTAGTCTTCATATACCCATATAGAGCCCAGAAGTAGTGGTGCACTTATTCAGAGAATCAAACCCAAATTATACCCCATTATACAACCCTTTTTTTGTAAACAACCCCCACTGAACAACACCTCCTTTTTAAACAACTTTTTTTAAACAATCCAGTTGGTGTAAACAACCCCCGCTGAACAACAGCTCCTTTATAAACAACTTTCTTTAAACAACCCAGTTGGTGTAACAACCCCCACTGAACAACAGCTCCTTTTCAAACAACCGTCTTTAAACAATACCGGTTGTTTAAATAGTGATTTTAAACAAGTTGTTCAAAATGTTGATCACCTAAGTTTTTAACTTTAAACAACTCGAGATGCTTAACATTTTAAACAACTCTCAGATCATATCACCCGTTAATCTGAAGTTGTTTAAACTTTTAAACAACTTGTTCACAAAAATTTTAACTGTGTATATTTGCACGGTATTTTCTTTGTAAATAAGTTATTGATTTACTATTTCGTGGCTAATTTTCGTCTTTTTTATCAAAATATTTATTCAGAATAGAACTTCAAATAGTAAAAACATTGAAACAATAAAATGAAGAGAGATTAGAATTTAAAAATAAGATATATAACAAAAAGACGATGGAAGAAATTGACATCGAATTGTACCATTCTTGACCAAAATTGAACAGTTTTCATGAAAATTGATGTTGTGTATTTTGATCTTCACCGCAGTCTATTACTGTAAAGTTGTTTTCTTAACGTGCCACAGAATTCAAATCCAGTTTTTTTAGGGTGGGATCGAATGCTTCACATATTTATTTATTTTGCATGTGCACATTTCAACAACCTTTACTTATTTTTTTGTTTTCAGTCTTTGCTTTGCTTTTTTTGTTTCTTCAGGGTTGTGTCGGTCATGTCTGCTTTCAGTCCTGTTGGTAATGTCATTGTAACAAAGATTATCAATCGTTACGTAGACAATCCTGAGCACAACCTCCCCTTACATGTCGGAACGATCATTCTGCATGATGCCCGGACCGGAGAATCCAAAGCCGTAAGTTACGACCTTGATAATGATTCCTTGCTCCTCGACATGAAACATGTCCAGAGTACATTAACAGAGAGAGAGAGTTTTACATTGCACATACATACATAATTATGCAGGGTCATAGGTCATATTATGGGGATCCAAACAGTTTCTTCCCATTTTTCAATTTCCATGGGAGGGAACTCTTTGGAGCTCTGTGAAGTGACTGACCAATCGGGAAAAACTTCCTGTGACGTAACTATATCTCTCAACTAGCTATGAGCATGTCCTATTGCATTCGAGCATGGAAAAGAAAAGGGGGGAATATTGTGATAAATTGTTTTCTGTGTTTTTCTCTTTCTTCAGCCATATATTTGTATTGCCTGTTGTCAGTTCTATTGATAAATCGTAACAACAAAGAGTTCTAAAGACCTTGCTTAATGTCTTCTTTATACATGTATTTAATAAGAAACTACTGATACACACCCCTACGATAGACCCTCCATTGGTATGGCTACCCAGTATTTGTCCCATGCACCATTGGGCATATGAACCATTAATTGGCTCAATGTACCACTGGTAACAGTCCCCATTTGTCCTATGAACCATTGGTTCTATATGCAGCTGGTCATCTGGATTTCTGTTGCTCCTCCCCAGTATACACTATCGGTCCATTGGCTGTATGTACCATTGGACCTACCCTGATATAAATACTCCAGTATTGTATGTGCCATAATTGGTTAAGAGGGCTAGAATTAGGGTAAACCTAACCCTACATGTAGTTCTTATCTCAGCCCTTACAGTTAGGACCAAGAATTGTAAATTGCATGGCAAGATTATATTAGATAGCTGAGTGAAATGAATTGGCACAAAAGATGTGTCCATAATTGTTGGTGCTATTCAGGAATTAAAAGCCCTTTCTGGACATATCTAAATCACATTTTAATTGGTTGGTTCTTTTTATTCATATTTCATGCAAAACTAGCAAGTCTCAATACATTTTACAAAACATTAGCATTTCTTTAAATAATATGGATGCGGATTACGTAATCCTTCATCTTAGTAATTATTATCAATTTTGGTGTTATATGTCATAACCAAGGTCACAGAGTTGTTTAACAGCTCCACGTCCTGAAAACGTCATTCTACCTCTATTCCTTATAAAAAGCAATAATTTTCCATCATAATGCATTTTGTGTTCCGGGCTTTTTGTGTGTGCTACGCTACGTACCTTCCTGTTCATTTACTAGGTAATGGATGCAGAACACATTACTGCTATGAGAACCGCAGCAGCATCAGCTGTAGCTACAAAGGTAAGAAATTATATCTGATATTGAACTCAACAGGAATCAATTTACCATGTTAAAGACATCAATATCTTTCACTCAATATGGTATTCGCAATGTGCTCATCTCTATATCCGAAGGGTTTAGTTGTCATTCAATCATTTTTTGTAATTTGTTATGGTTTCATCCTCCTGGCAATGCATTATCTTTTTAGCACTTTATACTCATGTGTCTGCACTTTCCATGTATGCCTGTGAGTTTAATGAAATTATCCACCTGCCTACCCCACCCCCAAAAAACAAAAATACACACAACAAGGAAATCAAATCTTATTAGATTAAAACAAAAGATTTTTCAAAGGTTTAAAGTTGATACTCTAAGCAAATAAATGTCCCTTAAAAAATTCTGTCTACTCGAAATCCTCAATTGAAATGTCGAAAATATCCGCCTCTCTTTGCATCGAAAATCAGTCACGGCGCTGGTCTACTATTTATGACCTCACGTCCGGGAAAGAGTATATTCACGTACCCGGATGTTCCATAGCAAACATCAGTTTCAAGTTTTTTATTTCTGCATTTTCCATAAACAATAACAAAAATAACAATGAATACATTTTAGCAATATAATGATAAGTAATACAAGTAGTAATTCATATAAATAAATAAATATAAATAATCAATAGTACAATTAATCGTATTTGAAAAGAAAGAAAAGGGGGAGAATGCAGAAGACCGATATCGTAAGCAGAGCTTGAAATGATACCGGCCTTACAAAAGAAGGAGTGCAGAGTGATACGATTTTCTGCATATTTCTGTTTCAAAGGCTGAAAAGTCTAATAAATCATAATTCTATGTACAATTCTTTACCTTCCCCTAGTACTTCATAGTATTAATATTAATTCCCCTTTTAAAAATTACGACATATACATGCCAACGATGTGCTATTAGTCGATATTTTCACCATGTAATTTTTGTTTTGGTGTTGAAATCGGCCCAGGCACGGAGTGAACAGTAGCTGTCTACCCATGCACAGTTCATTACCATACACTATAGCGATCTCCCGATGGTTTCTTCTTCCTTTTTCCCATGTCTTTCGCCTTCCTTGGCCCTGAAGATCCTTCATCTACCAATTCTGACACCGGTAGTCAGGAGCAAGTCTTTGTTAGTTGTTTTTCTTAAATGGCAACGTCGCTTTCATTCTCTTGCAATTACCGATAAACATATAACTAGCGCACGCGTACGTTCCATCACAAGCAAGCAGCGCCTAGAGCAGCGGCTTGGTCTTACCTCCCGATTCTGCTCGCTTCACGAACGTTCATGCAAGAGCCGCATCACTCGCCAAAATATTATAGAGGAAGCGCGCTTGCAGGATCTCGTTCAAGTTTGATATTTTACAACATAAAATGTTTAACTGGTACTGTATCCTTTTTTGAGGCAGTCACACACATCTATGATAAGTACTATCATAGTTCTAGACCTATTCGTTTTACAAAACTGCTCCTGTACCTTATCTGATGACAATATAATGCATCCGCCTATTCATACGTGCACGATTTAACTTTAATTCCTAAGCAGTAAACTCGTCTTAAATCTCTACTAAATAGGTGAATATGAGGATATAAAAAGAAATCAGCGACTGGAAAATGTTGCTTCGTTATTCTTCATTCAAATGAAAACAGAAAATCCATCAAATATACTCCTTAACAACAACAAATCTAAGCTCTGACAGGATAGCATTTACGTAGGGATATCACTGCCATTCACTCTCACTGAGCCCACGAGTCCTGTTCGTGACGTCACGGATAGAGGCCCGACTCTACGTGCACTTCCGGGTTTCAGACTTAGATATTTTGGTAGAGTTTACTCGAATAAATTCATTATTCTAAACTTGTTTTGTCGGGTGGACACCATTTGGTGTTATTATGGGGGTTAAAAGCTTTCTATTTATGTAATTATCTCAGAATTTGGGATTGTCTTAGAGTATCAACTTTAAAAGAAATTATTTTGTGTCTTTTCTCATTAGTTTATTGTGTCCTAGTTGTTTTTTATTTTTTGTAATGTTGTCATTTATTATTTAAATGTCTATGATTAATTTTGTTTAGTGCCATCAATCTATGATATCATTATTGTTATAATTATTATTAGTAGTAGTAGTAGTAGGAGTATCATTATTAACATTCTTCTAAATCTTCTTTTTCTTCTGCTTCTTCTGCTTCTTCTCCTCCTTATTTTTCTTCTTCTTGTTGTTATTATTGTTATAATTGTTATTATAATGATGATTAATATTTGTATTGTTCTTGTTGTAATTTTGTTATGACAATCATCAACTTAATGTCATATTTAAATAATATCATCAATACATTGAACGTGTACTATAAATTCCATTTTCCATCCAGTACCTGGCAAAGGATGGATGGCAGACGTTAGCAATTCTTGGAGCAGGGTCCCAGGCCGTGTCTCACCTTCATGCCTTGAAGCATATGACGACAATTAAGGAGGTCTGTATCAGGTCTCATCCACATTGACGATGCATTAAGCCATCAAAAATACTGCTATGGCAAAAATGAAATGTTAATTATAATAATATTTATCATATGCCATTTTTGTATAGTAGATAGATAGATAGATAGATAAATGGTTTATTCAAATCAAATCAAACATGTAAACAATAAATGTTCATTAATTCCATGCTTCGTAGCTAAAAACTAAATTGCGCAATGGATTACAGAATTAATTATTACAAGGTAAAATTGCACTTACTAATAATAAACTACTATAGATAATAATGCAACTCTTGGCATCGGCGTCGAACCGCTGCGCCACCCCAGTCACCAGTGGGGCACGAAACAGTAAGATCATATACCCCCCTGATGAATAGCACGACGCAACGGATCAACACCCATGCATACAATATACAGCACAATTCACAGTGAAATAATGAATAAAAAAGGACAGGTATGGCGGAGGAGAAAAAGAAAGGGGGAGGGAGTATAAGAAAATGATAACTTTTACATGATTAAAACATTACATACTTAACAAGAAATACATGCGTAATACTGTACATGGCAATTAACTGGTTTAGAACATTTCAACTCTGAAAATAGTAGTGTTGCATGTGGAAAATTACAAAAATATAAATCTATGTTTAATTAATCGTTCAATTTTCTATGAAATCACATTTTTTGTGAATGAATAAATACTATAGGTCATGCTTTAAATATGGTACATGTATTATAATGCTCGAGTGATTTATCCAGTTAATTAGTAAAGAGTAAAAAAAACATGATCCAGTTTAGCTAAGGTGAATTAAATCTATTTAAAAAGGCTGGGATGTAATAAACAAGATCCTAAAACGTAACCACGTTAAATATCATTGAAAATCAGTCATACTAAAGTCTGTTTGCCCCTTCTATTAGAGTTTATACAAAGTTCAATTAAGGTTCAATAATTTTGTCATGAATGGAATAGGGCTGTTTTGGTATCGATTTGTACGACACCTAGGCTCACGATAACGTTTATTTTTTCTCAGATTTCTTGTTGGATTGTTTTCGGTGAACCAGTCACTACCAACTTCAGACCTAGATGCTTTCGTTGCAAAGTTAATGCACAAAGTCTTTCTACGTGTCTCTAGAACCTGATGATATAAAATCTCTATGCGCTGTCTAAGGACTTTGGATATTTGTGACCCTTGCTCTTCCTCCGAAAACCATAGCGCTTTGTATATTCAAGGAATAGCCTAGATCCTACCATGTAGGCAGGTACCCATTTACCTCACGTCGGTCAAGTGTGGCAAATGTATATTAAAGTCTTTATAGAGGATTTTAGTGCTGCGGTAGGGATTCAAACCCGTACCTTGTAGTTCACAGTCCAGAGCCGTATCCACAAGACCCCAAACTTCTACATTAGCGCTCCATATTGATGTTTTTTAAAATGACACATACAGTACAGAAGATAAACAAAGTACCGGTACTGAAAGTGCTTCTTTGCTGGAATTTGTCACAACTTGTTGCTCTGCCTGATATCCTGATATTTATCATGATAAAGATACACGTAGGCCTGCATGTAGGCCTACTACAATTCAAACATCTTCATTATATGATAAACCTTTATTGATGCCCTGGATTATGACATTTGTCAAAAGATGATGCATTTTCACCGATATCAATGCTTTTTTTATATTTATGTATCCATTTTTTGTCTATTATGATTGTAAAAGAATCTGCAATTTGGCCATCTAGCTGCGAATAATTTCTTATCCAATAACCATTTAGAATGAATAATCACTCTTTATAGGAGCTTTTGTTGTGTTCAGCTTCATTAAATTATTCCCACTTGCCATTTGTTCACCCACACATGTAATTTGATATTCATTTTATGTGTGAAGAATTAAGCAAGATCATGTGATATCATTTTAGCAATAAAGAATTCTTCAGAACACAAAGACGTAAACTGCTTACCAAATGATATCTCGTTGATCTCTTTGATACAGGTACGAGTTTGGACAAGATCCTCTGAGAAGTGCCAGGATTTTGCCCAGAAGTTTGATGTAAAAGCGTGTGAAACAGCTCAGGAGGCAGTTACTGGCGCAGATGTTATTGTCACATGCACTTCTTCTAAAACTCCTGTATTGGAGTCTAGCTGGCTGAAACCGGATGCTCACATAAATTGTAAGTATGTTGCTTTTCTATTTTGCAGTACAACGTGGACTTCTGGGATGCAACAGCATTTAAAAAATACATCTCTCCTCTGCCATAATGCAGTATAATTCTTACTTTGATAGGCCAGTTTTGGAAACGCCCCCCTCTCAAAAAAAAATGAAAAAAGCTTTTATTACCAATCATGTGAAAGAATATGTTTTGACTAATACGTAATGATACAAATGACGTCACTCGTAGTCGAGGGCGTTCGGTGTCAGAATCTAAAGCTCGCTATTATACGATCTATCCGCCCTTGTTGGGGCTGTGTGTATTTATCGCACTCAGCCAACCGGCTTCGTGTGATAGAAACACACATCCTCAACCCGAACGCAGAAAGATCTTATGATGGACTCATGCGCATGCATCATTTGTTTATTATAAGATGACGTGGATCTGGGAGTGAGTTGCAGGGGCGTACGCAGGGGGGGGGGTGTTTTGGGGGTTCAACCCCCCCCCTTTAGAATTTTTATGTATGTAAACCCCCCTATAAAAAACCTAAAACCCTCCCCCCCCCCCCCCCCCCTTTGGTTTTATTTTTTTTATTTTTGTTTTTATTATTAAAAAAAAAAAAAAAAAAAAAAAAAAAAAAAGAAATTATACCCACGGCTAACCTAAATAAGGTGACCTTATCCCCCCCCCCCCCAACGAAAAAAATGTCAAATTTTGAAATTTCGAGACCAAAAAAAAAAAAAAAGTGTCCGCTTCCCCCCCCCCCCCCCCCCCCCCCCCCCCCCCCCCTCACTGTGCGACTTTTCGGCTGGCTGAGTCTTTGCGATTTTGTTTGGACCTCCCAAAAAAAAAAAAAAAAGTGTCCGCTTACCCCCCCCCCCCCCCCCCCCCCCCCCCCCCCCCCCCCCACTGTGCGACTTTTCGGCTGGCTGAGTCGTTGCGATTTTGTTTGGACCTCCCAAAAAAAAAAAAAAAGTGTCCGCTTACCCCCCCCCCCCCCCCCCCCCCCCCCCCCCCACTGAGCGACTTTTCGGCCGGCGCGATTTTCAAATTTTCGGGAGCAAAATATTTTAAAACCCCCCCCCTTGAAAAAATCCTGCGTACGCCCCTGGTGAGTTGTATACAAAAAACATACGCCTGCAAATCAAGGCCTCCAAATAATTAGCACTAGTATTTTATCTAAGCCGAAGACTAAGTAAAATACTCATATTTCAAACGTCAGTATTGAATTGAATACCGGCCCAGTGATATAGGACATATTTTGAACTTATGGTACTACGAGGATCAATCATTCTTAAACGATAGCTGCTATAATTATGATTATTTGATCATCTCACTGTGATTTAGGTGTTGGGGCCTGCCAACCATGGGCTCAGGAGTTGGGCGTTGAGGTGATGAAGAAGGCTAGAGTCTACGCAGATAACACTCCAGGGGCATATCAGAATTCTGGAGACATCGTCCATTCCAAGGTAATTAGCATTATATCCCACTTACCAAGAATCTTGCAACAGGTATCGTCTAAATGAGGTCACTTGGTATATCTTGACAGTCGTAGTGAAAGTAAATACTGTTTTCTCATTCGTATTTTTTTTTATTTGCTTAAGATCTTTCTGCTTCTCCAAGAGCCCCCCCCCCAAAAAAAAAAAAAAAAAAAAAAAATGAATTTTAGATGTTAGACCCATCAGTACTTCTCATAAAATAGTTTGAGTTTAGATTTACCCATCGCTATTGGCCCAAATTACTTTGATACTACATGTAGTTTAATCAAGATTCCCCCACTTTTATGGGGGTAAAAATGTGTTACGAATCACTCAAAGTATACACAAAGCATTTTCCGAATAACTGTTATAAGCTACTGAAATCCTGATATTTGATTGGCTGATAGCGAATTTGTCATAGAAATTTAGCATTTGTTACTGATAAAAGTTGTATGAAACAGGGCCCAGCTCTAGTCAAATAAAGAGACTGTGAATCACCATTGTTGTGTGGGTGAAGCAGACAAACCTTGGGAGAGGTTGGGCTAGATTTATTGTTATGTATAACACTCCTGTGAGGCTTTCTGTGAGTGTACCATTAATGCTTAGATGCTGTGCAATCACCTTTCCCGACACCTTCACTTCCGTGGTAGGAAATTATTCTGGATGGTAGCATCATGAACTTACAACATGTGTCCTAATTAAAACTCCGATTAGGTTTGTATTACTACCTGGGAAAATCGTCATTTGTGGCATGGTGATATACATGTACAGTATACATTTAATATCGAGATCATGCTAACGTATGGAAAGTGGCACTGGCCTTTGGGTATTGTTGAAATTACAAGTTTAAATTCACCAATATCACCAACCGTTATGCCTTTGACATTCCTAACGCATCATAACGTGCCACTACTGTGCTTTGCTAAGCTACAAATTCAAAGTGTCATTCTTTATTCACTAATTATCTTGAAGGTGACGGTGTTTGCAGAGATTGGAGAGGTGATTAATGGGACCAAGGAAGCCAAAAGAGATGAGCTTACGGTCTTCAAATCTCAAGGTGAATATTGACTGCTTCAACATTACTTGCTGTCAGGCGCGTACGCAGTGTGGGGGGGGGGGGGGGCGGGGGGTCGTAGCCCCCCTCAATTGTGTTCTATGTGTGTGTGTTTTGCAGGAACCCCCCCCCACCCCACCCCCACAAATTTTGTTTTGATAAAAAAAAATTGGGCTAACGGGTGACCACAAAAAAGGGACCTTACCCCCCCCCCCCCCCCTCTCCCAACTGAACGAAATATCGGTCAGCCAAATTTTCAAATTTTCGGGCAAAAAAAAAAGTGCTCTTACCCCGTAATTGACGTGAAACCATAACAAATAAAACGAATTGATTGTGACGGAGCCCTAAAAACCAAGGGTAGGCCGATCTTTGCATCCCCTGTTAAAACGTTGAAACCATTTCAATCCAATCCCTTGATGACCTTGACAGAATAATTTTCTAAGATTTAACCGACCTTGCGCTTATCTTGATTTTATCTTCTAGGATTGGCTGTGGAAGATGCAGTAGCAGCAAAACTCGTCTATGATAAAGTGAGCGTTCTAAAGGACATGAAATCATAATAAGTAAAACCAATTGATGGGGATGATGTTTTAAGGATAGGCTTGTAATCTTCCAAAAATAAATTTGCTGAAGACAAGTTGTCATGAATTATTCGAACATGTAAATGTAAATGGAAATTATAAATGAATTACATTTATAAGAAAGTGTTATTGTTACGATATGTTTATTTATGTGTAGGGGCTTATAACATACATGTATTGTATTGTATTTATTAAACTTCATTGGTGTACATCAATATTTTTTTTATAAGCATATAAAGCAATTTACAATGCAACATGTATCATGTAATTAATTTTTATTTTTGGGTACTATGTCGACTTCTTTTTTTTCTAACAACTCCATGTTTATTTAAGGCACTTACTTACGTATTCTGATGAGTATAATTTGTCATTAGAATTGACATACTACACTTACACTGTACTTCATTTGATTTGATTGTCAGAATAAAATCCCTAATGTGTTAACTGTCTATAGCAACATGTAATCGTTAGCGCATGTGTTTTTAGTGGATTAATGTAGCATTGTATTTAAGATTAGTGATTAATATTACTCACTGGGTTTTAAAAGCATAAGTTTTAAAAAACAGTTTTTTTTTTCTTCTTTTTTTTTCCAGAGGGGAAAAAGAACTCTAATTAGTGTCACATCAATTTGCAATGTCAATACATCAGTTTTACACAGAAAAGATACAAATTTCAAGTTATAAAAAAAATAAAGAAGCACAGGTAAAGCCTACTGCATGACAAAAAAATCAAAATACAATCCCCATTTCTAATCAAATTTATCACACTGATGTTTTTTTATAAAGATGAACCTCTCTTGATAAAAAAATACCTCTCAACCTCTCCTTTGAGAAGATTTAAATTTGGATGCTTATTATTCATTTTCATTTTGTAGATGTGAAAACGAGAAATTAAAAGGATAGTGTTCAAAGGACTAATTTTAGAGAGATCTGACTCCAAATAAACACAAATCCTCATCAATTTGTATATGGATACTTGAAAGTTCCCTCAAGCATTGAGCTTCTTTGTTCCAAAACAATATAATTATCGGACATATACAGAACAAGTAAATTAATGTCTCTTCTTCAAGACTACAGAAGGAGAAGAGACCTGAATCGACTTCATTAATGTAAAAAGGGAAATATTTAACGCCTTACATTCTCTGGATGATCTGAGATGTGGTAAATTTATATGGGATATTATACACTACCGACCAACGTCTTAAGTGTATCGAATATTTAACATATTGTTCCATTTTTCAGTAAATTTCCTTATGACTTTTTAAACAGAAACAAGCATATCATAAATATTCTTTGACCATTTCTTCTCTTTAAAAAGAAATTGAAATGGAAAGGTTTGAAGGGTTGAGTAATTTTAGTAGATATATTCTCCAAGAGCCTACCAAATGCTTTTCTAACTGGGTTCATTACTCCACCGTATTCAATAAACTTGTTCGAACATTGAATATTTCCCTAAACCTGTTGAGGGAAAGGTGGAATTCTCTTGAATCATTCATGATATCACTAACGAACCTTGCACCTTTCTGAGCCCAATGATTATAACAAATACACTCGCCGGCAATTTTAACAACATATTTGTCAGTACATCATAATCATTTGTGGTACATGGAAGCACAAATTTGCTCCAAGTTATTAAAACATAAATAAAAAAATTCTTGTTTTGATTAGGATGAAATATATTACACAATTTTTGGGAACCACCCACAACATATAACAGGTCAGGAGTGTTAGCTATGGTCACAAAAACATTACACCATTGTACAGTATCTGCTCTTAGAATTCTTCTTATCCATGTCACTTTAAGTGCATAAATATAAGTTTGAACATCAACCATTCTTACCCCACCTTAACCATAATCTTGAATCATTTGGTTTCTGGTAACTCTATCCATACCTTTCCAGATAAATGTATACAATGTTTAATTCTTTCGGCAATGCAAGCTTAGGCAAGTTAAATCAGATTTGGCAAAATCCAACAAGTCTTTCATAATAGTGAAACACCACAATTAACATTATACAAATAATGAATGGTTATAAGTTCAATAGTGCGAATATTTTCATGAGTTGGAAGATTAACATTCTATTCAACGAGGCGTCAGCCGATTTGAATAGAATTAACGTTAATCTTTCAACTCATGAAAATATTCGCACTATTGAACAAATGAAAAACATTCATTATTTGTTTTATACAACATCGAAGAAGATCTAATAGAACGTTAATCAACAAATGAGTTACTCCTTATATTAAAGAAAAATTAAAGTTGGAGTCAAGCCTTCTTGATTACATTCAGATTGCCTTCGCGTCAGATACACGTAGGGATACGCGCACGGCAGAGAGGAACGTAGTCTGCATATACCCCAAATGCACGGCGAATATAACCAAAAATGCACGCCCGTGCAATAGAACATCTATTGAATATCATGTGACCAACAATCCTCCAATCAAATGACAAGGATCCACGTAGGTGTTTTATAAAACGTTCTTGAATTCCGTGAGTTGTCATACTATCTGCAAAGGTTTATGCAGCAAATTAATGAAATCTGACACATCAAACTTTTGCTATTCACTAGTTTTGTGTTATTGCTGGGGAGGGGGAGGGGGTTGTGGCTATTATTTGCACTGCACAAAAGTTTTGTGTCACAGACATTGCTGGTTTTACAGTAAGCTTGGTGATTTTTCTTTTTTGTAATGTATGTAAATGCAATCATCTTTGTTACTGCTCCTTTAAGGTTTGTTCATATATAACCGTAGGTTTATTTGTCTAAGGGTGGCGTTACTAACATTTTTTCTTGTATCTCGCAGCACATAAGAGAAGTGAGTAATTTTTTAAAATTAAATTAAAAAAATCATCAATTTGTTACCTTTGCGAAGTTCTTTGTTGTCGCTAGTCTGCTTAATGTATGATGGGGAGCTCTATGTCTGCGCCCCTAACATTTGACACAAAATCGACAAGAAGGGTTCTTCCAAAACTGTATTCCTCTAAAGCTTAAATTGACATTATTCCTAACATTCTGAAGAGTAAGTGCGCAAAGTCAAAATTTAAACTGAGAAAGAGAGATAGCGGGAGAGAAAGGGTGGGTCGGGGAGGTAAGAGAGAAAAGATATGAGAGTAAAAATTTAATTACGAAAGGACTGTTCTTTATATTTCAAATATCAAGATTGCTGGTGTATAATTCGTGAGCCCGTCAAACGTTCAGCTAATTAGGGTAGTGATTGCCAAGAAAACTTAACAAGCATTTTAACTTCACCTTTCCAGCCTATCTGTCCACCTTTATCTTTCCCTGGCTCTCACTTTTCTTTTGTCGGGTCTCTCTTTCGCTCTCGCTCTCTCTGCTGATTCTAAGCATTTGCATTCGTCCACCCCGACTTTTTGTTTACTCTCTCTCTGCATATCTTTCCGCCGCTGTCTCTTTCTGCCCACACCCCTCCATCCCTCTTACTCTCTAACGATTCTTAGTATTTGTGTTCTTTCGATTTTGTTTTTCTCTCACTTTCTCTGCCTATCTTTCTGCGGCTGTCTCTGATTCTGTCTGCTACCCCTCTATCTCTACCCTCAACCTCTTTCTCTGATGATTATATGACGATATGTGCTAGAAAATGTTATATACCTCACTTAAGTAATCCAGCCATCTGATTGGTCGAAATTGCATTCATAAACTTCAACTGTTCCTGTAAAATTCTCGGTAACCATGCTTAAAACATTTCAATATTTTTAATAACCATGGCTTATTAAAAATAGTTGGTCAGCCTCCATGGTTACCCCATAGGTTTACATGTTAAAAAATGGTTTGAGCGATGGAGGATACCGTATGTATGCGAAGGATTGGTCGGTAATTTCAATACAATTGAATCTCGATCGATCTTACCGACAATTTTATCTTGCATTGTTGACATGAAGACGAAAATAAACTTCCAAAAACAAAAAAACAACATCTGCCGATAGATCTTGATCTAAGTTCGTGCCAATATGCATTGCAAAAGTAAAAGAAGAGTCCGTATATGGAGCTTTTGCGAAGCATTCATCACACGCGAAGCCGGTTTCAATCCATCTAATGTATATATTGTACAAAACTGCCAAGCATGTGAACAGTGCGCGATGGCCGAGAGGTCTGAGGCGCTGACTTTAAATACATCACCTTTTGTACGCAAGAGTTCGAATCTCATCTTCGACAAAAATAAAAAGTATTTTTTATTTTTTATTTTTTAGTCTATTTTTTTTCGGCATATAAAAGTATTAATGACTGCTTTAATATTCGAGAAATAGTTGTTTTTATACGCTCTCGGAAGGTTACAATTGGGCTATTCCCCTCGGCACGCCTCGGGTAATAGCACAATTCTAACCTTCCCTTGAGCGTATAAAAACAACTATTTCTCTCAAAGCAGTCATTAATACTATACTATTTCATATTTTCAACAAAAAAATATCCTTAGCTGATGCTGCTGATATATTTGGTACATGTAGCCTATTTTCCTTTTCTGTTCTCGTTCATCCTCTCCTTTCATATTGTTTGTCCCTCCCTGCATTATTTGCTTTCCTATCTTGCAGCCTATATCGCTATAATAAAAATATTATCACATTTAAAAAGATCAGTCAGCACTAATAGCTCACTCATTCATGGGTTGAAATAATTTCATTTATTACTGCCAATACCTTCTCTCCCATAGATTTGTCCCGCACTCTTCAAAATATAGATTTCTTCGATCTCCATTACATCTCAAATTCTCTTCTTTATATTCAACAATTTCTGGAGATTTGCCATGTTCCCTTTTTATGTTTTGATTTTCAGAAACCAAATCCCCGCCCCCCCCCCCCCCTCTTACTCCAAGAACAAACGGACCCCATGCGTGTCGTGTTACCAAAATGTCCGATAAAGGGGTACTTTTCGTGCGACAAAGTCTGGCCCGCGAATTGTAAAAAAAAGGGGGTGTATTAACTTTTCACCGGGAGATTTCTTTGAAAAGGGGGTGTTTTTTCTTTTTTTTCCTCTTATCTCTTTGGACTCCTGAGAAATTATTCCGAATTTAGGGGGGTACATTGAGCATTTTTCATGATTTAGGTGGATCTCCAAGGCAGGAAAAGCCCGCGAAAAGCCCGCGAAAGGGGGGTTCGGAAATGTTGGCAGTCTTCAGATAGGGGGTGCTTTCAAAAAGAGTGAACAAGCATATGCGTACCCTAAATAACACTGAGTGGGGGGCCGGGACCAAGTCCCCGTAGTTGCCCGTATGGCAGAACAAAAAAGCATTGGCATGAAATGGAAATACACGAAAAAGTATAAAGCGAAGGCTAATAATTTACTGTAGTAAAAAACAACTGGTCAATCGATGATCCGTTCGAAAAACGGCTGAAAATCTTTGAGATGAGTGATTAGCCAGGTTGAATTTCGCATTTTTATTTTTAAAAAAGACACTAGACAATATTCTGGCTCTAATACTATTAAGATTAAACTAAAATTCTAAATCATTGATTTATTTCATTAACAGCAAGACAAATTTGTTCCATTGCATTTAATTCATCTTTGAATGCAATTCTTGTAAAGTAGTTTGCTATCAATGTTGGATTTCCCTTTGATAGAATCATTATTCAAAGAAGTCTTGTAAAAAAGTAAGACGATACGAATTTATTCTATGAAATGAGGCTCCGGCTTGCCCTTCGATATTTCTACTTACAGTATGCCCTGGCGACCATTGGAATTGCTCTGCGGTCAAATCTTTGCACCATCAGAATTCCCAACTTAAACCATAAATACAATTGTATTCATATTTGACCAATTCAAGTTTATGGCAAATATTAAAATTGATTTGACGAAAAAGAAAAAAACTAAAGACCTTAATGAATAGATTGAGATCTAGAACAAGAGAGTATTCGGGAAATGTGAAGGCCTACTGAGAAGCCTATAGCTTGTACCCGGCCCCCCCCCCCCCCCCCCACTTAGTGTTATTTAGGGTACGCATATGCTCGTTCCCTCTTTTTGAAAGCACCCCCTATCTGAGGACTGCCAACATTTCCGAACCCCCCTTTCGCGGGCTTTTCCTGCCTTGGAGACCCCCCTAAATCAGGAAAAATGCTCAATGTACCCCCTAAATTCGGAATAATTTCTCAGGAGTCTAAAGAGATGAGAGGAAAAAAGAAAAAACACCCCCTTTTCAAAGAAATCTCCCGGTGAAAAGTTAATACACCCCCTTTTTTTTTACAATTCTCGGGCCAGACTTTGTCGCACGAAAAGTACCCCTTTATCGGACATTTTGGTAACACGCATGCGGTCATTTCGAAACCTGAGTGGGGGGGGGGGGGCCGGGAGCTTGTAAAATATATACCCCTAACAATATCATAATGATTGAGCTGAGCAAATAAACAAAACAATAGCAAATAATGCGATCAACACCATGAAATGTATATGTACGCTATATACAGATGAAATGTACAGATACGATTACCGCACAAAGGAAAACAAAATATGTCGCAGAAGTAAATGTCGCCAGAACAAATGTCGCAGAGGTAAATGTCGCCAGAACAAATGTCGCTGAAGTAAATGTCTCCAGAGCAAATGTCGCAGAAATAAATGTCGCCAGAACAAATGTCGCAGAAGTAAATGTTGACAGAACAAATGTCGGTGAAGTAAATATCGCCGGAGCAAATGTCGGATCACCAGACTCAACCCGTTCAGGCCTTTCGCTGGACATGCATTCACCCGACGAATCTATAGATCTCTGTTTAGGAGGTCATGCCATTGGATGATTTTAAGTTCGATGTCGTAAGCTGGTGTTAGTGTCGTGGAAACATCAACACCAACACCGAACTTGAACTCTTTCTTGACCTGACATTCTAAATAATTTGTACTGTATGACGTCACTTTTAGTTCTATATGAAGGCCATGCAGTCTGCACGTACAGTCCGACCTTTTATTTATGACGTCATTGGAAAGCATGCTCTCTTTCAGGTCAGTCCTCGAAATGACACCCTGAATATTTCTCATTTAGTTCGTGTATCTCCGAAATGGGTCCTTCGCTTATGACAAATCAAAATTCGTAGAAAGGTTGCCATTTACTCGAGAACTAGAAGGCCCTCCAATGTTGGGCTGAAACCTGTTTTTCATGGTCCAAATGAGATGATCAATGCTGCTCATCACGTTCATCCTTTTCGTTCCGTCTCCTTTCCACTTTGGCCAAGCGTCAGGATCTTCTTTGCTTTCAGGGGAACCAGTGCTATCCGATTCATGTTTGCTCTTTCGGTTCTTATCCTTTCCTTTCCGCCTGCCACTCGTTGGGGTTTTAGGTCGCTTTTGGTTAAGATCTGCGGTCATCTCGAACTCTAGAGCATTGTTTTGGCGTGAACTTTTCTCCTTCTTGATCTTCCTTTTCTTCTTCTTTTTCTTCTTTTTCTTCTTCTTCCTTTTCTCCTTAATGTTTTGATTGTCCAGTGTTCGCACTTCCTCTGACGTTGTATCACGCGACAGTCTTGATTCACGACATGCCATACTTGGGGTCTCTGTCCGATCGTTGACTGCATTTTTAGCCACACTGTACTCATCACTATCGTTTGATTCTTTCTTTCTCTCCAATTCTTTTAGGTCCGCTGCTTCAATCATGAACTGAAATAGATTTGCCCATTTTGAGTTTGGTCTATCCACGTTTTGTTTGTTAATGCAGCCGGACTTACCACGTTTGGCCTTTACTCTACTTCCCATTTCGGAAACGCAGGACATCGTGCTGGGTAATCCTGGTGTCGGTGTGTGAGTGGCTGACGTGGACAGGTCACCGCAATCTTCGACAGCACTTAATTCAGATGGACTCTCTACTTCAGGAGAGTTAGATTTATCTAGACCTGGAGCAGCTCTGGACACGAGGGTATCTTGAAAGGGGAACACAGTCTTGAAGAGTGATCTTCTGCGTTCGTGAAACTGGTTCAGACTCAGTGCGGTATCAACACTTCGCTTAGTGTAGCCCTTTGTGCTCCCTCTCACTAGTCCCTGTGAAGTCGGCTCAGGTGTGTCGCATTCTCGTGATACCTTCGACGTGTCAAGCTGATGGAATTCGCACGGACGTGATTGAAACTTTTTGCCGTACTTCTTCCACAGTTTCGTCTCCGACCTGGACGGGCTGCCCTTTGTCAAGTTACGAAGAGGTTTGTTTGAGTCATGAGATGTAGCTCTTGGTTCTTTTTCGTCTGACATTTTAGTCGGTCCTCTATGTAAGTGACCTTGCTGCAACTTGCAACTTTCGATGGTTGACTTCCCTCTTGAAGATGGTATACTTTGAGATTTTTCACCCTGTCTCCCATTACTTCCAATCGTACGGACCAGACTGCTAAGATCATTTCGTTTCCAAACCGATGACGATATCGGCGTAAAGCTGAGTTTTTTCCTCTGTCCTTTTACAAAATCCTCTCCCCCTTTTTTCTTCCCATCGATTTTTGGAGACGTAGAAGACTCTCCTCGTTCACTCGACAGGGTTTCTTGAAGAATCTTCTTCGTTCCTTTGCCCCTTTCTTTCGGAGCGCTTTTCATCTCTTCTCGTTGACATTCCGGGTTCATCATTTTCGTGTCAGAAGTCGTCGACATAAGTTCTTTGTCATCAAATTGTACAGTTTTTCCCACAACTGACGTTTCTGATCTCAATATAATCCTAAGATCAGTCTTGGCGAGCTGTCCAGGAAGAGGTGGAGTCAGACTTCCACCGGTACCCTCTCTCTTGGGGTAACGTTTATGTGCCTGTTTCCTGTGATTTCTTGACCTGTCAATCGTCCTGGTGACCAAACTATCAACGTAAATGCTTTTGAGCGTCTCGACATTGCGGGATGCACATTTAGATTTGATGATGTTTCTCCCCTTTGCATTTCTTGCTTCTATAACGTTTCCAGCATCTTTCTGACCTCGTTGGTCTTTTCGGACCTGCAAGTCACACAGAGAGGATAATTCAAAGTATGTTTCAGGCCTTTTAATGCAACATCACGGTATACAGATTCAAATACATGTCTGACAATAATTTTAACCAACAACGACTCCAAAACAGATTAATAATAAGAGGTTCATCAATTCACAATAACGAAAATGTTCAATGTTACTAACACATCCGATTGTATTTAGCGTCAACAGCGCTTTGCTGTACGAATTCATGGGCTTGGATATATGGGCTGCAGCTTGTCTCCGTCTTTCCCCTTCCCCCAGAAGTTAGTAAAAAACAATATTTCTGGCAGCGAGATGCCCAATATATTCATTTCCAAGGCAGCGAACTGAGCGAAGTACCTCTACAAGGACAATGTACTATTCCTACATTTCCTTACGTATTTTGATGACAAAATACCATTAAAAGGGAATCGCCCCTTCCTTCGTTCCTTTAGGAGTGCCTAGAAACGGGAAGTTTAAAAATGATATTCGGGCAAGAAGCGTCAGTCCCCCCTCTGTATTAAAAACATGTACTATAACCGCCCGTAAGTGACCCGACTTTTGCTCATGCGAAAAAATTCTCTGGACATTATGTCGTCCAAGGTAAAGGGTTAGGGTTACGATTGGGTTTTAGGTTGAGTTAGGTTTAAAGTTAGGGTTAGGGTCAAGGTTAGGGTTACGAAGAGGTTTGGGTCCTGGATTTAGTGTACGAAATTGACGCGGAACATCGTCGCAGAAGCAAGGGCCCGTGTATTTTCCCCTCTTGGGTACCGGTCCCGGTGCTCATAATTTTTAGTACATGACTTACCTCTGATCTTGGAACAGACACGTTGCTACCCACATCCCCAGGCGGTTGGCGAGAAGGAGTGAGACGGGACCGTGTCTCGTTGATGAACGTCCTGGCGCACTGCACCGAGCAGAATTTTTCAGCTGCTTCCAGGATGTAGCAAGATCGAGCAGAGAAGTAGAGCAATGAACCAAACCCGTTGCAAGTTCTGCAATGCCCTGGGAAGAAAATGTAGACAACATTACGTGTTAGAAAAGGAATATAGCCAAAATCTGCCGACAGCTTATCTGATCTGGCTCTTACGTTCATGTCCCGGCCCCTCCACGCAGTGTTATTTAGGGTACGCATATGCATGTTCCCTCCTTTTGAAAACACCCCCTAAGTCCGGTGTGTAAAGTCTTTTTTGTGTATTTACGAGCCGGACTTTGGTGCGTGAAAAGTACCCCTCACCGGACATTTTGTTAACACGCATGGTATCCCTCCGTTTACGTGGGGGGGGGGGGGGGGGTTCATGTACATGCAGGAATACGACTGATTATAATTTGCATAGGAGACAGATAATGTGTGTGTTACAAAGGATACTATCAGGCTAACATTATGAGACAGGAAAAGAAACGAAGAAATAAGAAAGGAACATAAGGTAGCTAACATCCTGCAGAGGTTAGGGAGATGAGACTGAGATGGTTTGGACACTTGGAGAGGGCTGATTAAGAAAGACAAGCAAAGGACATTATGACGCGAGCAGTGGAAGGAAGCGGAGGAAGAGGAAGGTCGAGAACTTGATCGTTAGAAGGATAACATTAATAGAGATTATGAGGGAACTGAATCTGATAGCGGCTCAAATAGAAAACACAGACATTGGAGACTGCAGTAAAGCCGTGAACTAAATTTGTCGCAAGTTGAAAATAATTTTTTTTAGAAATAAGTGAAAAATTAGTAACATTTACCCCCCCCAAAAAAAAGAAAAGAAAAGAAGAAAAAAAAATTCGCTAAAACTTATCCTCCGCTGGTTTTTCTATTCTAACAGTCTTTAACCATATATGATAAAAATGAATTTTACCTTATCATCAATAAAATGTTAATGCTGATCAGCCGGAGAAAAGAAAACTAATCAAAGGCTTATTCAAGCATGAATTTCATATAGCTAGCCCAATTGCTATCTAAGCACATTTCCTCATTTAGTATACTTGTCATAATCATAATAAGCAATCCAAACCCAGAATTCCTCCTTACCTTTGGGTGGTTGAAGACAAGTTACAGCTACAAACTTGATGCCGTCTATCATGATGACGCGACCGATAGTGCTGCGTGACGGCTCCGTCGTCATCATTGCTGCCTGGACTGCATTCGTCGTTTGCTTGGCGCCATTTTCATCAATCGCATCAGTCAGACTGTTACGATGTCGTCTGCGCGATGCAGGATTATCCTTCGTTTGGTGACCGTCATCTGAAATCTGATTATCGCCATCTTTATTTTGGTCGCCGCTCTCCAACAACGTCGCATTCTTTATATCTCTTTTATCACAACGCCGGCTTTCCTCAACCTTCTGGTTTATCTGGCCTAGGGTCTTCTCCAACCGTTGCCTTGAGTGATCTATAACTTGACCAACCATTTCTTCATTTGAATTGGATCTTGACCCTACCATTTCTAGAGCGTTTGGTTCATTCGTAATCAAGCATCCTATACCTTTTCCAGTAGGCATACATGGACCAGATCTTTGCTCTAGTTCAATCTCGTATGAGCTCTTATATGCAGCAGAATTGGTGTGGTCTTTAACAGACGTCTTTAGTGGCTGTTCACCAATACCTAATACTTTGGTTTTAATGCCGTCTATCCTGGATGGTTGAACCATTGTCGCGTCGCCTCCGCAAAGGTTGGTATCCCGCTTAGTTTTGTCCTTTTCTTGATCAAGGAATCCTTTGGGCAATGCTTGTGAGACGAGCTCTTCTTCTTTTTCCTGGTCGGGGAAACATTGGTCAGATTTTGTATTAGTTGGAGTGCAGTCGTGGCCCCGAACTCGTTCACAACTAGGAGATAGGATGGAGTTTTGGGAACCAGAAACCCCTGATGATAAGGTAGTGTCACTGCTGAGGACCTCACTCCCGATGACATCCAGAAGACTGAGCTGTATTAATTTCCAAAACAATAGTTTTTAATACAAGCATAATATTATGATCAGAGCCACAAGGGCATTAAGCCTGTGTGAAAGTACACGTAACAGTTAAAGGAATAAAGACTTCTGGCTCCAAACATACGAGATGATGGTGATTTTTCAAAATCACGGACGTCACTCCTCTGGAGAGTGAAAATAGAGTGAAAATAGAGTGAACATTCACTCTTTTCTTCTTAGAGAGACTCTAAAATCAATCGATTTTCACAAGTGATCACGGACGTCACTCCCAAGAAAGTGAAAATAGAGTGAAAATTCACTCTTTTTTTTAAAGAGAGTGGTTGGGGCTTGAGTGTGCGGACACTGAACAAAAATAAAGACATCTCTTATATTATTATTGCCTTTTAAGGAAAAATATGCACCAAGTAACACTAGACTAACCAGGCGCAGATCCACGGGGGGGGGGGGGGGGGGGGGGGTTGCACGGGCTGCCCCCCCCCCATGGCATAACAAAACAGGTAGATCTAGAAATCTAGGCCTAGCCGTCCATTTGGTTATAGTTTAACTAAAACAAATTGTGTAGAATATGAATTATTAGAAATCATGGATCGAATATCACATTTCCTATGATTACTTAAAACAAATCTGAGTGAATTTCGGTTACCCAATAATACATTGTTGTAGATTTTTGTATAACCCTATCAATATCATCATTTATTTATTTATTTATTTATACAGGGTGGCACATATCACCAATTTGGTGGTCTTCCATGAGGCCCTGTTTGGTAATAATAAAACAAATAACAGCTTCAAAAACAAAATAGAGAAATACACAAGCATATAAACAGGTAAAATACAAATTAATTGGTATCCCCATGAAATAACTGAACATTCAAGAATCATCCTTGATCGTTTACAAGAAATAGGTGAATGGAATTTTTAAATTAAATACTGATATAGCTTAACGCACGGGATACCAAAATTGTTATATACATATTTATATTCAATTGCTCTTTAACTAATACATTTAGGTTGTTTACAAGATAGACAATTTATATATTACATGTATGAATAGACCTACATGATGTAACGATAACCATGTCAACCAAATTTCATAACTTTGCAGATAGGAAAAAAAAATGTTTAGCTTCGCACGAAACCCCCAAAAAGTTCACTTACACGTCATCTACAGATAACAGGGCTTTTTAAGCGTGTTTAAAACTGTTCAGAGAAGGTGAACTTTTGACAGGACTTTTAAGTTGGTTCCATACTCTAGTTCCAGAAATTAGAGGACTATTTTTATAAGTGTCCGTCCTAAAATTTGGGTACACACAATCCATCCCTTACAGCATGTCTTGTATTGTGATCGTGTTGTGAACTTTAACTTTGTTTATGTCATGTAAACTAATGAAGTGAGACTATGCGCAGAGTTTTATTGCGTAACATTAATTTTTACGCAATCTATATTAGCGCGCCTTACACTTTTGCAACCGGTGGGTGGTTCCCATATAAGGCGGTGTCAGACAGAGGCCAACAACCCGGAAAATAATTAGTTATCCACTTGATGGGCTGTCTGTCATCAATTTTCCCTTAAATAAACCCTTTAAAAATCTATTAAAATTCTCCCTTGAAGGGATCTTTTTTAGGGATAAGGTGTAGGTTAACGTTTGACTGGCTGGCACATGGTTTTTAAAGGGATATCAGAACATGCGAACAATTATATTAGCGCGCATTTAATGTGACGCGTTAATGTGACAGGTGGACAGGTGGACAGGTGGACGTGTTTTGTTGAGCTCTCCGATAAATTGCCTTATTTGCAGACATTTTACATTTTCACGCGAACTCCTATACTTCACTGGATAGCGTACGTGATGGTGATTATTTTCTAAAAAATTTCTCGTGAAATCAATAATTTTTATCTCAATTTTGGAGACTTTTGTGACTTTCGTTTCGTTTTTTCGCTCAAATAAGAACTTTTGAATATCAACAAGGTATAGGCCCTACGCGTATCTACTCAATTTTCATAACAATAAAAAAACATTCCGTTAACAACCATCACTTTCATCTGCTTATCCTACTTTACGCGTCCTCATCACATCTTTGGTTGCAACGCGCTTAACGCTTCATCATATCGCGCATCTCTATTATTACGTCATATCTTTGACACCTGTTAATTTGTTATGGCGAGTAACTTTCACTTACTAGACGATGAAGTGTCTATGAAATCTACTGTTAAGGACTCCGTCTCGGAAGCTGTTAGTTATGCTTTGGTAACTGGTGCTAGCACAAAGAAGAGGCCGCAGTCTTCGACAACGCCCAGGACACCAGGACCAGGACCGAAGCTCAACAACGATCTGGTCGCCGACCTTGTGCGCCAGGTTATTGAGGTCTTGCAACCCATCATCATCAAGACCGTGGCTACTGCTGTAACTGCGGCCATGGATTCCGTCATGGAAGGCCTGAGGAAATTGACTCCTCCTCCTCCTCCTCCTCCTACTCCGTCAGCAGCAGCATCCGCCCAGACCAACGTTTTAAGGTTTGAGGTGGACCGTCTGGAGCAATACAGCCGTCGGGAGAATCTCAAGATTTATGGCCTGCCTGTGACAGATGGGGAGGACACGTCCGATGTGGTGGTGAAGCTGGGGAGGGAGATTGGTGTGGAGGTGACGAGAGATGACATCAGTGTCTCACACCGTCTACCTGGAGGACGATCTGGTAAACCGGCGCCAATCTTGGCAAAGTTCGTTCGCAGAGAGAAGAGGACGGAGTTCATGAAGAAGAAGCGTCGACTGAGGGAGACAAAGCGGGACGTCTTCATCGCAGAAGATCTGACTTCGCTCCGAGCCAAGATGCTCAGGAAGGTAAAAGAAGACCGCGACAGTATCGAGAAAGTCTGGACCATCGACGGCAGAATCTTTTGCCTACTGAATGGCGGCACGAAGGTAATCATCGACACGCCTGATGACCTCCTGAAGATCGGGTGGTCCGAGGAGCGCCTTCGTTCATCAGGTCTTTTCTTGATGGGGTAGGGATACGTCGGCCCGGTGAATGTGACGAAGCACGCTAATTTTTTGAGTTTAAACGTTTGCGGGTTAAGAAAAAAATTAAATGATGGAATATTGGAACAGTACATTAAAGATTTTCATATTGTATGTTTGAATGAAACTAAAGTTGACGATATGAATGAATCTTTGTTACCAGATGGCTTCAAATACCTCTTTAAAGACAAACCAAGTCAAAGCAACTTTCCGTTTGGTGGCGTTCATGGACTTGGTGTTCTACTACGAAAAGAAATATTCAATTTTGTGTCAATTATTAAACAGACTAAATCTGAAACAGTATTTTGGTTAAAGATCGACGAGAAGGCATTTGGATTTCCGTTTATACTTGGTGCTGTTTACATTCCTCCTAAAAATTCTAAATATTTTAACGAGTCTATGTTTGATGACATTGCTTCTGATCTTCTCATGTTAAAAAATGTACACAATATGCCATTTTGTCTTTTAGGAGATTTTAATGCAAGAACAGGTGTTGAAAATGAAATCTCTGGTTATTCTGAAATTGAGGATTGCGCCAACAGTCATTATGTGAATGATTTTGATAACGATTATATAGACACTGAGGATTTCCAGACTTGTAATATAAGGTTGAGAAGATGTAACAGCGACGCTGTTATTAATAACCACGGAAAAAGATTTCTTGAACTATGTAGACATTTTAAACTGATTATTGCAAATGGTCGTGTAGGCGTGGATAAACAAGGTGATTTTACATGTGCTAACACAAGTACCATTGATTATTGTGCCGCATCGCTCGAATTATTTCATGTTCTTAATCATTTTGCGGTTGATATATTTGACCCTTTTTTGTCTGACAAACATAATCCCATTGTATTAAGATTGAATAGCGAAAGCAGTTATGAAAAATGTAAAAGTGAAGAAAAAGTGAAAAAAGTTTCGGGATCAACGACGAAAATTAAATGGAGTGCAAATTCTGCTAAGGATTTTGTTGATAACATCGATCAAAGTCTAGTTGAAAATATACATTATGCTGTTGATCGTTTGGAGGGTCACGACATTCAGATTGATCAGGAATCAATCGATAATGTAGCTTGTTTATTAAAAATATTTACCTTACGGCGGCCAAAAAAAGTGGAATGGTAAAAACCTATGGAAATTATAAACCTTGTAAGTCTGGTCGGAAGCGGAAACCATGGTTTGATGCAAATTGTGCTCGGTTAAGGGGTCAGTATTTTCATCTTAAAAATCTTAGGAAAATTGATAAATCTGATAGTATTGAAAAGGAATATACCAAAGTTAAGAAAATGTATAAAAAGGCTATTCGTTCAGCTCAAAACAACTTTGATATAAAAATCCACAGTGAATTAAGAAATCTTAAAATCAATCAACCACAAGCATATTGGAAAATTATTAATTCAGCTAACGGTTTAAGTAATGAAAAAAACCCAATTGAAATTCAATCTCTTGAACAACACTTTCGTAGTCTGAGCCAAAATCAAAGAGATAATGCAGATATATTAGAACCTGACCAAGTTCTTTCGAGCAATCAATGTATCAATCGTTCTATAAGCAGGGAAGAAGTAACACGTCAAATAAATAGACTGAAAAACGGTAAGGCACATGGCGATGATTTAGTTCTAAATGAATTTTTGAAGTGTAGCACAAAGTCTGTTTTATCAGTAATCGTTAGGTTATTTAACATTGTATTAGAAAGTGGAATTGTACCATCTGAATGGACAATAGGGTTAATTCACCCTCTTTATAAGAAGAAGGGAAATCCTAATGATCCGAACAACTATAGAGGAATAACATTGCTTAGTTGTCTCGGCAAGCTGTTTACAGCAGTATTGAATGAGCGACTTATGTCTTATCTCGAAGATAATGAATTGCTAGGTGATGAACAGGCTGGTTTTCGAAATGGTCATTCAACGCTTGATCACATTTTTGTTCTCCATTCAGTGATCGATTTATATCTCTCTTCAAAAGAGAGGGTTTATTGTGCATTCATTGACTACAAGAAGGCATTTGATTTGGTTGACAGGAGTTCTCTTTGGAATAAATTACTTAAGAATAATGTTGATGGAAAGTTTTTCAATGTAATTAAGCATATGTATGCTCAGGCTAAGTCATGTGTAATTTCTGGTACAGAAAAGTCTTCTTTATTTGATTGTAACATTGGTGTGCGACAAGGAGAAAATTTATCTCCGATGCTATTTGCCCTTTTTTTAAATGACTTCAAACAATTCATTAGCGAAAAGTGTGGAGGCATAAATATTCTTCCTGACAAGATTGATGCAGCTGCGTATCAAAATGGTATAGATGTATATCTCAGGCTTTTTACATTACTGTATGCAGACGATACAATAGTTATTGCAAAAACTGAAAGTGATCTTCAGCTTGCTCTTGATGCAGTATCTGATTACTGTAAAAAATGGTTTCTTCAAGTTAACACAGCTAAAACCAAAGTTGTTGTATTTTCTCGTGGTAAAGTTCGAAAAATTCCTATATTTAAATTTGATCATGATTTTGTAGAAGTTGTTGATGAATACGTCTATCTTGGAACTACTTTTAACTACAACAACAAATTTCGTAAAGCACAAATTAAGCAACTTAATCAAGCTAGACGAGCAATGTATAGTCTATTATCTAAAACTTATCAACTGCACTTACCTATTGATATCCTCTTGGAATTATTTGATCAACTTGTGTTACCTATTCTGCTCTATGGAAGTGAGATATGGGGATTTGAAGTGCTACATGATCTTGAAATTTTCCACATGAAATTTTGTAAGCAAGCCCTTTCTGTCAACAAAACAACTGCAAATTGTATGGTACTTGGTGAATTGGGGAGGCTTAAACTTGAGAAATATATCAATTTACTGGTGCCAGTAAATCTCTTTTTCAATTGCTTCCATTAATTTCGTCATTAATTATCGTTTTAATTAATATTATCGTTTTGTTTTTGATTATTATTATTATTATCATCATCAATATTGTTATCATTATCATCATAATTTTTCTCACTATTGTCGATAGTGTTATTTTGTATGGATTAATATTAATTCTATTTGTATTGTATTGTATATTTCACAGTGTTTAATTGACAAATTCAAACTGATTGTAACCTTCTCCAATACCCCAATGTGGGTGACATGAGAATAAATTGTCATTGTCATTGTCATTGTCATTGTCATTGTCATTGTCATTGTCACGCATTACTTGTGATTGAACGTGTGATGTCACAATGCTTATCTATCTAAACGGCGCATGCACACTGGCTTATCATTAATCTAGATAATAGTTATCCGGATCATTCGTAGCCTGTCTGTCACTGTCGTAAATGAATTATCTGGATTTCTAAAATCTAGTTTAATGAGTCGGGATTTTTCTGTCTGACACCGCCTAAATACTACAACTGTATTTATCTATGGTGCCCGTGATGTAGGCATAGACATATACACTTTTTACCCCAATCCTTACTCCGTAGAAGTGAAACAACTGGCATACATCTCTCTCGTACGGTCCCAGCTAGAGTATGCATCGGTAATATGGGACACCAACAAGCGAAATCAGATAGACCAACTAGAGAAGATCCAAAGACGTGCACTCGTTTCATTTGTGGAAACTACCAGCGTAATGAAGGAGGAGTCAACAACAACGATATATGAGACTAGGCTCTTCAATGGACACTTACAAATTTAGTTATTTCCCCAGGACACTTAAGGACTGGGACGAGCTACCTCAAATCATCGTTGAACTGCCTTCTTTGGAGCAGTTCAAGAAGGCTCTTGAAACAATTTATTTCCCTTTTCAGGAACTGTACCGCATAGAGATGTATATAACAATTCTATGCTTGACCATTATCTAAATGCTGAACAGGCGTTGATGAGTATTACCATAGAAGTAGAAGAAAGGGGCCGTCTGACACCTCATCCCCACGGAAATTGTTGTCAGTTTAATGTGTTTTGTAATGTCCAGTCACACAACTTCCTACTGACAATTAATGTTTGGTCATGGGCTAGATAGGGGTGAAACCCAGTCGAATTTGGGGTCTATGTTTGTCGAGGAGTTAGATGGTCTAATAAATTAATTATAATTGAATTGAATTGGTTTAATAGGGAACAACACCATAACATGCAGCTCAAGGCTGATATTGTCTGGTCTACAAAGTTATCAGATATTTACATCATAATAAAAACATCAAAATACAAAAGCAATATAACAAAATTACAATGGTATCATCACACAGCGATATTAGACAAAAATTCTAAAAATTCTTTCTCAAAAATACAGTCCTAGGGGCGGACTCTGGGCCCAGTTTTCATCAAACCAAGTGCCAAACTGATGGAACAAATTTCTTCACTGCCAATCATAATGGAATGACTTCAGTAGCTTATATCAGATATTCTTACCCTGTCACTCATAATACGTGTTATGAACCAGGGTCCAGGGGCGTACGCAGGGGGGGGGGGGTGGGTTTGGGGGTTCAACCCCCCCTTTGGTATTTTTATGTGTGTAAACCCCCCTAAAAAAACCTAACCCCCCCTCCCCCCCTTTGGATTTTTTTTTTAATTATAAAAAAAATATATATATATGCCCACGGCTAACCTAAAAAAGGTGACCTTACCCCCCCCCCCCCCCCCCCAACGAAGAAAAATGTCAAATTTTCAAATTTCGAGACCAAAAAAAAAAAAAAAGTGTCCCCGCTGAATGCCGAAATGTGCAGTAGTTTCATATTGGATCAGACACCATTTTCATTGCATCTGACACCCTTGTTCTTCTTCGGACAACGTTTTAATTATCGGAAAAGTGTCTACGTGGTCAGCTTTCTCTGGGAGTTTACATCACACAGGTCAGAAAAGCAGCTTATACGTGAATGCTGGGTGAAATATATTGTGTTTTTCTTTGATGGAATATGCATAATGTGGAATTTTAAACACGGAAGTAGGACAAAAATGTAAGAGGTGAAACGAATGTATATAATTATAGACTATGTAGTACGGGATGTATTCATTGAGAGTAAGTGGTGAAGGCAAACAGATGAAATTTAAGAAAGTTATTAAACCTTCTGATGTTTAAGGTCACCAAGGATAACAAATGTGTTTATTTTCAACCCCTATTTAATGAAGATAAAAATCCAGTTCGTCACAGAAGAAATCACAATTAGAGTCAGGGGGTCTATACATCAAACCTATGATGACACTTTTGGCATTTGAGTTATTAATTTCGATAAATAAAGATTCTGTTTGTGTTAGTTTAATATCTGAACGGATTTTGAAGTTTATGTTTTGTGTAATATAAAACGCAACACCGCCACCTCTTCTTCCTTTGTGGTCCGCCCTGATCAACTTATAATTAGGCAAATTGAACATATCTGGATAATTCTGATGTAACCATGTCTCACTTATTCCAATGACGGAAAATGCAAAATTATTTAAAGAGTGCAAAAGGTTTTTAACGTATTCGAAATTTTTGTTCAGACTTCTGGAGTTTATATGTAAAAGTGAAATATTGTCTGGTTTGTAAGAAAATGAATTTTTGAATTCTTGGGGTGTGTACTATTTGCTCTCGTTTATATCGTCGACAAGAATATCGGGAGTGTGCGCGTGGGAATTCATTTAACGATACGTATATGTAAAGTACCGAAAATTTGGAGGATGAACAACTGCATGTGTGATGGTGGTGCGTTTGTGTGTGTACGAAGTGCAAGTGTGCGGGTAACTTCAAAATATAATACAAATGAAAATACAATAAGACCCATCTTGGTCACAGTTACAACAATTGCTTTGGAGCAAGAGCAGAGCCCGACCGCCCGAGAAAAGGGTGTATTTTTGACACACAAAATAGAGGGGCTGGGAAAAAACAAAATGCTTGATAACAATAATGACAAATCGGAGTACGATTATTAAATGGCAAAGAGGAATTTGACATTCCCGCTCATCAAAACAAGTTCAGTCTATACCAATGGGTTCTGTAATTGACACAGGAGTTTTGCAAAACAAAGTGATTTCTTGTGCAGAGGAGAAAGATTCATGCATGCCAAAGCAGTCGATGACATAATGCTTGATAGCAATGACAATTCGGAGTACAATTATTCAGTGGCAAAGAGGGTTTTGACATGAATTCCCCGGTCATCAAAACAAGTTCAGTCAACCACAATAAAACAGATGGACCAAAAACAACTGAATGCTATACAGATAATTATTGATAAAGAGTGAGGAGTTCGTTCTTGACAATCCCAGTAATCAAGATCAAAGGTTAATGAAAATTTGTCTACAGCCCCCAGGCCAGTGGAGGGTAAGCTATACATTCCTGCATGATACAAAATGGAACTGCATGACCCCCGAAAGGTATATAATCGTGACAATTTGAGATTAGTGACAATCGTACAATTTTTCAAGATTCAAATGCTTTACACATTTGGACAATTGAATTTTCCATTACGATTTGGCATATTTTTTATTTTTATTATTATTATTTTTTTTTTTCAATGCAGTTTTGAAAAGAAAGTTGGGCCAGTCGAACAATGGACCCATCGTACCCATGCGTCGAGTATTTCTGAGATAGAGCACCACTGCAGACCAATATGAAGGTCGGTCAGCCGTGGTGCAGAGAAGCCACGCCCAAACGTTAGACACAATCATGTGAACGATAAGCCCATGTATTTATACGAACGGTTTTGCAAAACAAAGAGATTCGTTGTGCAGGTGAGAAAGATTCATGCATGCTTAAGCAGACTATGACATAATGCTTGATAGCAATGACAATTCGGAGTACAATAGTGGCAAAGAGGGTTTCCCGGTCATCAAAACAAGTTCAGTCAACTACAATAAAACAGATTGATTCAAAACAAGTGAATGCTATACAGATAAGTGAATGCTATATAAAAGAGTGAGGAGTTCGGTCTTGGGGTTCCAGTTATCAAGTTAAAAGGTTAAATAAAAAAATTGTCTCCAGCCCCAGGCCAGTGGAGGGTAAGCTAAACATTCCTGCATGATACATGCAACTGCATGACCCCTTAGAGGTATATATACAGTCATCTGTCATGAAAATTTAGCGTTAGTGACTGGCAACCGTACAATTCTTTCGACATTCAAATGATTTACGCATTTGGACAATCGAATTCCCCATTATAATTTGTCACAAAAAACAAAACAAAACAAAAAAGTTTTGAAAAGAAAGTTAGGCTGCTCAGAGTATTTCTGAGATAGAGCACCACCGCGGACCAATATGTAGATCGGTCAGCTGTGGCGCGGAGAAGCCACGTCCTGTTCCTACTTCAGACACACGTAAACGATTAGTCCATGTATTTGTTACAGTAAGTTTAATAAGCCTATCATACACAAATGGTGTGACTGACACAGGTATTTTGCAAAAACAAAGAGATTTGTTGTGCAGACGAGAAAGATTCATGCATGCCAAAGCAGACTATGACATAATGCTTGATAGCAATGACAATTCGGAGTACAATTATTCAGTGGCAAAGGGGGTTTTGACATGAATTCCCGGTCATCAAAACAAGTTCAGTCAACTACAATAAAACAGATGGACCCAAAACAATTGAATGCTATACAGATAATAATTTATTGACCAAGAGTTAGGAGTTCGTTCTTGACAATCCCAGTAATCAAAATCAAAGGTTGATAAAAAAAAACTTGTCTCCAGCTTCCAGTCCAGTGGAGGGTATGCAATAAATTCCTGTATGATAAAAAAATGTTACTGTCACTATGAACATGACAGACAATGAAAGCGGACAAAATATACAGTTCCTCAGGTAGACAAAGGAACATCCCTTGACTGCTATTATGTAAAATGTGTAGAACAGGTGAATATGCATGTGACACCTGTTCTACACATTTTTACATAATATCAGTGAAGGGATGTTCCTTTGTCTACCTAAGGAACTGTATATTTTGTCCGCTTTCATTGTCTGTCATATTCATAGTGTGTATGACCCCGTGAGAAAAATGGTGGGCGGGGCAAAAAATATACAGGCATTTTAAGAAGTCCAGAGCTACATGAACATTCTTGGTTATAAATATATCCTGCTGTGGACTGCGAATTGAATGATGTTTATAATCCTGTTTTACCTTTGGAATTTGCAGTAATAATAGAATGTAATACCGCCAACATTTGGTAAAGAGTTTGGAGTTGGTATTTCGTATGATTATTCAGCAAATTTTAGAAAACAAGAGCAGTTCAACATTATTATCCATCTAGAAGCCACACAAGGCCGGTCACAGTCATGATTCAACCCAGCCAAACTCAGAAAAGCTGCCCGCACATAGTGTACT